>NEWO01000143.1:729049-800345 GCA_003013225.1 Phalaenopsis aphrodite
TATATATATATATATATATATATATATATATATATATATATATATATATATATATATATATATATATATATATATAGTTATATATAGTTATATATAGTTATATGTATGTGCCGCTCGCCGTGACTTTGGCAGTGCAGCCTAGTGTGAGTCCCTTGGGGTCACGTGTTCAATTTAGCTTGAGTGCATCTGCCTTGCAGTGCAGGATCGAGTGGTTAGACACATGAGGGTGGCTGGGGGCTCATATCATAGGCTCCGGACATTCTTTCAAAAAAAAAAAAAAGTATTGTTATATGTATGTATGCATGTATGTGATATTGAGAAGACGATGCCCAAATCCCCATAATTTCCTTCTTGGTGGGTCACTTTATGCTTCATAAAATAAAAGATTCCACTAAACGTACTGTTTCTTTAAGAGGGCTGTCCGTGTGGTGATCATATATTATTATTTTGTAATCACTGTGTGTACATGTGAGCCCATTCAACATAGCCAAATCTTCTCAATTCTTGGTTTTAGATCCCATGTTTGAGCGTGCTCTTTTATACATACAAATCTGCTTGAGAAGGGAATTCTTTGGGAATCAGTAGAATTGCATGGTAATTGTTTACCATGTGGACAGCATAATTTGGAATTGAACTCAGCCATAATTAAAAGACTTCTGCTATAGCATTGTCTTCTAAACTTAGTTTTTAACTTGATGCATGGTTTAGAAGATTTACTCTTGTTGTGGTGTCTAGCACAGTTTATAATAACTTAGAAGCTCTCTGCATTGCGGCTTCCTCTTTTCTATTTTTAACGATTCTCTCTCCCTAACTCTCCGATTATGATGTGCCTTTCTTTTGTTATGTTTGACAAATTGGATGGTGTCTTGCCCTAAATAATGAATTTGTGATTTCACTTGCTTTACGACATTAAGATTTTTCTCTGGATATTTTTCTAATAAAGATTTCTGCATGTGTAGAATCTTCCATCCAGGTTAAGGAGGAAACACAAACAGCAGATATTGATGAGAAACCTAATATACCTGAGTCATTGTCAACAAATCTTCAAAGAGAGAGATCTAAAACTGTTGAAAGAAAAGACAAAGGGCGTTCTACGGCTCTTGATGGAGTTTCCGGAAAAGGTACCAAGCTATCAAAAGGTTTTGCTCCTGATTCTAAGACGTCTTCTGATATGAAACAGCAAAATAGCTCATCCAGCACAAAGCTACAAAAGAGAAAGCCAAAATCATTGATTGAAAAGGTGAATCTATCATTAGTTTTCTCATTTTTCTCTCTGCAACTATGTCACTTGATCTGTAATGAACTCTTATGTTCATCTGTACCTTGCTTTTCTTCCTTTGCAGATTTCAAACTCCCAATTTCAAAGTGATTCCCAAAAAAGTGAATTTTATCAGACAGAGGTATTTTACCATTTTTACCTGTTTTTATCGAAGTTTAGCATTTTGAATCTGACTGTAAACAACATCATACGGCCTTTCTTTTGGAGCCATAACAATATTAACGCTTCAAGGTGCATAATGATGAAGTTAAATATTTCTTTTCTTACATACCTGTGCATCTTTTCACATGCTTTAACTCATTATATATATATAACATCCTCCACTGACACTCGCTCGCTCGCGCTCGTCAGGCTCCTCTGAGATCGTCGTCTCCTCCGCGCCCAACGACGCAAGGCTTCGGTTTTGTCGTCGTCTCCTCTTTTGCGCCAACGACACAAGGCTTTGGTTTCGTCATCGTCTCCTCCTTCGCTCCAAGTGACGAAACCACGGCGTCTTCCTGCGTCTGCGGTTTCATCGTTTCCTCCGCGCAATTTCTGTGGTTCGTGTCTTCTACCTCGTCTAGCTGTGGTTTGCTGGATTGCCGCTACGGTTTCGACATTTGTGTTTTGTCTTCTGCGCAGCTTCTCCCCGGCTCGTCTCTTTTTGCCCTCGGCCCAACTTGCAGGGCTTTTCCTTGCTGTGATGGAGCTTCCTTCTTCAATTGAGCCTGATAAAACCTCTTTTGCCCACATTGTGGGTAATCCTTAGGGGGAGATGGCGGTTGTCTTTCTCTTAAGTTAAAAGGAGAATCGTGATAGTACAAATGACTGCTCTTTTATTAAGAATGCAAGCAGGAAAAGTGGGAAGACAACACTATTTTTATTTGAGGCAGAAATTTCAAACTTGACTGAAAAAAATTTGCTCTTGTTGGAAAATTTCATTGGGGACACCCAGCTTTGGAAGTTATCAGGAAAAGTTTTGATGACCTCAAATTAGTAGGAAAGTGGAGCTCATGGACGGGAGACATGTTTTGATTTAGTTAACCGTGTCTGAAGAATACACTCGTATTCTCCAAAAAATATCTTAACATTGCTAGTAAACCAATGAAGCTACTCAAGTGGTCTCCTGATTTTGACTCCAATCATGAATCTCCTACTGTACCGGTATGGTTTAGTCTACCTGGTCTCAAGTTGCATTTTTTTCTTCATCAGGTTTTCTACTCTATTAGTGTCATACTTGGGGACCCTATGAAGCTAAATCTACCCACTTTCAACATTACCAGACCTTCTGTGACCAGAATACTTGTGGAAAGAGATATTATTTTGCTTGATGTTACTAAAGTCTGGTTGGGCACAATGTAAAATGGATATTAGCAACAAATCGTCATAGAGCATAACCCTTCTTAATGTTCTCATTGTAAGATGTTTGAGCATACTCTTGATAAATGTCATAAGCTTCACCATAATTTAAAATCTAAAGATCAAGTGAATAAGAATGGTTCTAAGATATATTTGTACCACCTGGAGAGAAAGCTACCACATGACAGATTTTGTTGTCTGATTCTATTGCCCTTGTCGTTACTGTTACTGCGAATGATGTGATGCTGACACCTTCAAACCCCAAAGAAAACAATACTGATGGGTCGTTACCTACAAATGATAGTGTTCAAACTGATAATCAGGAGAGTCTCGTAGCTCCACTTCTTCAGGAGGTATCCGGTATAGAGGCAACTCATACTTCACATATACTAGAACCTATTGTGGGTACTACGGTTGTCTACACAAAGTTTTTAGTCTTTCTGGAATTTTTTGTAATGGAATTTCTAACCATATTACTTTTGTATTCTCTTTTTCCTTTGTATTTTGTTGCCTCATCTCATTTATAATGCGATACATCTCAATGATCATGCATGCCAGTTCAACGTGCTAAAGCTCAATAGTTCATTGGCCAATTAAAATGAGTATAATTAGGCCACACAATATGCCTGAATTGGACCTATTTTCATTCCTTTTTAAGCTCTTTTTTTTTTTTGACTAATTTGATGTTTTTTTATTTGATTTATTTTATTGTTTCCATTACCCTCTTTTGTATATTATTTAGTTCGAATTTAATTTTATAATAGGTTTAGATTTGAATTTAATATATTTGGTGTTGTTTCTCTACCAACCCTTTTTTATAATTGATGATTGACTTAATAGATTTTGATGGATGTAAATTATTTAGGGGAAAAAATGTCTGAATGTCTTGACAATTCTGATTAGGAACTTTTAAAATTGTAGCAAGCGGTATTTTAAAGCCATATTATGTGTTTGATTAATTGATCTCTTGTCTATAATTTATACCAAAAAATTAAAATCATTTGTAGTTTTTTTGGAGTTTTAATATTAAATTTTGAAGACATTTGTTTCAAAATTTGGAGATATTTGTGCCTATTTGTTTCTAATAAATTAATAAACTGAAAATGAGGACAGTCATGTTGTTTTGAGACAACGACAACAACAATAACAAAGCCTTAATCCCACTACGTGGGGTCGGCTACATGAATCCTTTATCTTCATTGCATCCTATTTAGTGTCATATTTTCATTTAGTTCTAATAAATTAAGATCACTTTTTATACAATAAGCCCAAGTCTTCCTAGGTCTAACTCTGCATTTCTTAACATGTGTCGAATCTAAAACTTCTGCTCTCCTAATCACATCATCAAATGGTCGACGTTTAATGTAACCAAACCATCTAAGGCGACTCTCTGATTTTGTCGTCACTGGATATATTCATTTCACATTTTGTATCTTAAGTGTAAAGCTAGTCATCCACCTAATCATTCTCATCTCGACAACACAATTTAATATTATGCTTCTCGTTTAAAGGCCAACATTCAGCGCCATGGAGCATTGCAGGTTTCACCACCATCTTATAAAATTTTCCTTTCAGTCTAAGCAGTACTTTTCTATCACACAAAAGGCCCGAAGCAACCAACTTGAAATCTACTATCAACATCCCCATCTATATCACCATTGCTTTGAACAACAGACCCGAGATATCTAAATCGTTCACACCTTTTAATAATTTTATCACCCAAATTTACACTTTTGTTACTAGAGCTACTACTTCTAAAATTATATTCCATGTATTCAATTTTAGTCTACTCAAATGAAGGCCTTTAGACTCTAACGTAGATCTCCATAATTCAAGTTTTTCCTGGGTTTTTTCTCTCGTGTTATCCACGAGAAGGATATCATCAGCAAAAAACATACACCAAGGTACATCCTCCTATAATTTTCCGTAAGACCATCTATAACTAAATCAAAAAGTTATGGGCTTAAAGCCAATCCCTGATGTAATCCAACATAAATAGAAAAATATTTGGTGAATCCTCCTTCAGTTCGAAGACAAGTAACTACTCTAGTATACATATCTTTAATTACTTGAATATAAGTAATATCAATACCATTCTTCTTAAGAACGCTCCAAAGGACATCTCTTGGAACATTATCATAAGTTTTTTCTAAATCGATAAAAATCAAATGTTGATCATCCTTATTATCTGTGAAGTTCTCCATCAAACCTCTCAATAAATGTATAACTTTCATGGTAGACTTGCCCGACATAAATCCAATTTGAATATGAGAAATCTTTGTAATACATGTTAACCTATGTTGAATTATCACACTTGTGCATCCCCTGTGCATCTCCCATAATTTTAAAATATGACACATCAACTTAATTCCCCTATAATTTGCACACTTGTGCATCCCCTTTACTCTTAAAAATGGGGACCAAAATACTCTTCCTCCACTCCTCGGACCTCAGGCATCTTTTTAGTTTTTAAAATAATTTTAAAGAGTTTAGTAAGTCAAGAGACTCCCAATTCTCCTAAATATTTCCACACTTCAATTGGTATATCATCAGGTCCTACAAACTTTTCACCTTTGGTTTTCTTTAACGCCTCCTCAACCTTTGGTTTTATTATTATTAATGATATTAAGATTAATAAGGTCGATCGTATTTTCAGGAACTTTATTAAAAAGTTATCAAAATAACTCACCTACCTATGTTGAATATATTTTTTTTCTAAGAATAACACTTTTTGATTTTCATCTTTAATACAATTTACTTGGGTTAAATCTTTATTTTTATTTTCTCTCAATTTGGCTAGTTTATACATATATTTTCACTTTCTTTAGTATCTAATCTATTATAAAAATTACTAAAAACATAATTTTTAGCATCATAGATTGTTTTTTTAGACTCCCTGCGAGCCATTTGATATTTTTCTCAGTTCTCTAAGATTTTATAATTAAATCAATTTTTATAACTTAAATGCTTTTATTTTATTTTTTCCTGCACATTATTTTTTCACTACCAACTTTTTTTATTTATAGAAACCTTTTTTTTTATTTCCTAAGTACATCTTTTGCTACTTGTTTTGCGAAAACACAATAAATTTTAATGGCAATTACATCTAATGTGGAGGCACACGATAGTTTTGCATAAATCGTGAATGTAAATAATATTTTTAGAGACCTGACTACTGAAATGTTTTCCAATTTATACAAGTGTCCTGATGAGAAACATGACAGATCAACCTGAAACAAATTTTTTAAATAAATTGTGAGGCTAATTGAGTGCCCTTGAAATTCAAGCTTTTGCAAACAAATCACTGTGTTGTACATAGTGTCTTTACTTCCCACACCATGAATTTTCATGTCAGCGCAAGGTTCATCAATCTTTCTTCTCTCTTTGATTTTTTCCAGGTCTCTGAACCTCTCTCCCATCTATGTATCTCTTATGGATCCACTCAGCATCAAATTTTTGAACACATCAATGCATTATCAGTCCTGTCCATGACGACCTTGCACAACCATATCTAACGTCATTTGCATGTGTTAACTTTAAATCCTCTATAGTCATAAAATACACATTCAAGGCTCTTGCTCCCATCACATTTATATAGGTTCATGGGAAAATTACAAACACTCTACTTTTATATTCAATATTCGATAAAAAATTCGGGTTTATTACTTGCATTCCTTTATAAATTACTTCTCACATTGAGAGTTGATCCCATTATCGTTTAATTTTGCAAACCCTGCCTTTAGTGCAGTCATGTCTTGCTTGTTGTGTTCTTACTATTTGTGTCTTCTATATACTAACTTTCTAATCCTACAAATATTGAACATGAGATTTTTTGTCTCGCATTGTTCTTGAATCCCAACACATTCCACGGTTTTGTTGGTGATGTTCTTGTATCTTTCATTTCTTACATATCTAACTAATTTAAGATCATCATTTGTTGTTTTCATTATCAATTAATCTCAATGTTGATTCATTGTCAAGTGCGTTGCTATTGGCCTACACAATCAACAATAATGTGATTAAAAACTTATACCTATAAAAAGATAAGAGCTTTTGGTTTTTGACCATATTGTGATAAGCTCTAGTTTTTTTTTATGTCAGGATATATCATTGGCAAGCTTTATTACTTTGCATGAGCAATTGATTAATTAATGCACTTAAAATTATACTAGTCATGTGCCTTCCCTGCAAGATAAGATTTACATGCTAATGAATTGAGTATTACAAAACAAAAAATTCCTATTATTATACTATTTTCACTTTAGTGCAAGTTATTGTTTCATTGTAGTAGAAAAAAATGAATATTTGTAAATTGTAATGTAGCTGATTAAAACTGGTTCTAGATAAGTCTATTTGGGTATAATTTAGATACATTATTTTGTTCCACTTGAACACAACATTAATACAAAGTGCAATAAATAACACACTGAAAGATATTCAAATGGTTTTCATCCCTTACTATGCAATACCAAGCAAATTGAGACAAACATGGTATTGCGTTGGATTTTTTGCCGGATCCAATTTCGTGATCAGTTCTAGAATTGTCGCTTTAGACAAGGGAGTCCCCTTTGGAGATGTTATTTTCATATTGAGAAGCTGGATTAAGGTTAGGTTATTTAGTTTGCTCACTATAATTATGTTGTAGCAAAACTTGCTAAGCACTTCTTTTTTTGCTCGAGTTCTTTTATTAGAACTATTTTCTCTGAATCACTTTCCTGCAAAGTGCAATATTCTCTTCTTTGTGCAAGTGGTGTGCTTATCGCTTGATTGGAGCATGTGGTAGATTTTTCTTAACGTTCGTACCTTGCCGAATTTGCTGCTGGGTGGTCTCTTATTTTTCTCTAGGACATCAACCGTATGTATTTTTCTTCAACTTCCTTTCCTTGCCGATCCCATAGACTGCTTCTCCTCTCCTTCCTACAATTACTCTCAATGCTATAGAATTGATACCTATAGATATTCTAGGAAAGCTAGAACAATATCATTTTGTATCCGTGCCATTTAAACACAATATTTTCTTATCACGAAATACAAAGCCTAATCGCAAAATCCTTGAAACCTAGCGTTTCATCCTTACATGCTCTGTCTAAATCTAAATTTTCGGCTATCTTTAGATTAAAAAATCATCATGGTCAAAGGCCTAAATGGGGAGTAAACCACCATGCCTCCTAGGATAAACTTATATTGGAATGTTCGTGAGCTTATCATGGAGGATATGCAATGAGAAGTCTTTTACTTGCAGCATTGGCTTGCTGATTTTGAATGAAGATAACATAACGGGGTCACAAAATCATAACTGCGATCACTCGGATGGAGAAGATGATGAGAACCCTTTCCACTAAGAGGCCTAAAGTAATGATGAGTCTATGCTGTGTTGATGTTGCATTAAGTACTTGAGAAAGGAGTAAATTTGGAGTAAAGGCTGATTTATTGAATTTTGATGGCTAGATGGATTTAGATGAGTTTATTGAGTGACTCTAAATTATGGTGTGGGATTTGAGTGCTAAGATGTAATATTTGATGGAAGGGTGAACTAGCCGCAATTACAGTAAAAATGAGTGTTCTATGGTCGGAGAATTTGAAACGTCTGCATATTGTGAAGTATAAAATTATGACTTGGTCTTAGATGACAAAAGAGATCCAACACAAGTATCTCTCAACGCATTATACACAAAATATTTTCTTGAGAGTCCATTATTTTAGTAGAAGGATTTATTAGTAAATATGTACAACATTGACTTTGAATTACTTTTTTTGAAGTGTTGGTTGGTGGAGCTAGAAAAGAATCTCATAGCTTGATAAATTGAAGGATTAAGACCTTTTATTGATAAGATGATATAGTTACAACCATATTGGATCTTGTAGGATGCATAGATCTTAGCCCTAAATGTAGACCAACAACACAATAGTATTAGATCCATTTTATTCTTCAAGTTCAATTGTGGGGTTGGGCACCTTCATTGTATGTCTTGAAACATCACTTTAGATAGCTATGTGATGTTTTTGAGTCATTTATGGTATTTTATGGAGTTAATTTGGAATGAAGCTTCAATTCAACTCAATAGTAGGCTTGAATCGGAGCTTAGAAAATCTCCTCAATGTGTTTGTTGTCCCACACATCAAACAATGAGTCTTGAAACTGACGTGGACAAATTGAAACAATGACAAAAATTGTTTGCACAAAAAGGTGCCAGTGGGGTGTCAACTAGCAGACTGATTGCTATGTCATAAATAATCATTCCCCTAATAGATTTTTGGATTGATCATAAATTTCCTGATAATTAATTTGATTATTTATTCTAGCCTACAAAACACACCTATCTCGCTTAGGTTATTAGGCTTATCCAAAATTATTGCCATCTTGTTTGTCTCAACAGACTTAATCTAACTGGTTCTCACCAACGACTAGTGTAGACCTATCCCTCTCAAAGCACCTATTGTGGATCGTTATTGTCATGCTCTAACCTGAAGGATCCAGGTTGTAGCACCCAAATTTGGTGCTCTTTATTATCCTATTTTTATTTAGATTTACAGTCTGAGGTGGATGAGTTCTTTAATTAGATGAATGACCTGTAGTTTCTAATTTGGCCAAAAGATGAAGTTGTATAAACTAGCTAAATAATATATGAACATTTTCTTTATTATGTTTAATTATAAGCCCTTGCTGTCTCTCCTCGGAAAGAACTTAGAGGAATTTTAGGGCAAAATCAACCATAGAAGATGTCTTATGAGGCATTTTGAATTTAAGGCAATGATTTTGATTTTGTCATTTTATATCTCAATCACTTTGACGAGTTTATCTATGGTTTGGGATAGCATTATCAAAGCACGATGTTATACGCATGACTTTCTTTTTGCTTCAAAGCGCAAAACACAGATTAAAACAATGCTTTTATTAACCAAAACGCTAATAGGTTATACAAAACTATTAATGTAGAAATACATTCATTTATAATTATAAAATTTAAAGCATGACTTAAAAGTTGATATAAAATTAAAATGAATGTGGCACAATACATATCTTGAAAGCAAATATTATGTTTGAACCTAAAAATTAAAATTTCGAATATTTTCTAATTTTTTTCTGCAATAATTAAAAATTTAGAAAATGTAAGAAAAACCTGCAAATTACTTAAAACAATACTTCGAAATGTGCTTGAGCGAAGTGACACAGTTGTCACGTGCTTCGCTTAATTTGTTTGTAAGGCATGCTCCTAAATATATTGGTTTGGGATTTGTAAGAATAACTTAAGAGTTGAATACAAAATTCATCAATGACCATCATGATTACATGTGCTGGAAATGTGAGCCTATGCTTTATTATTAGTGTTATGGAAGCCTGCCACAGGATTTTGAGCTAGATAAATATCATGGCATGCTCCTAAATATATTGGTTTGGGATTTGCAAGAATAACTTAAGAGTTGAATACAAAATTCATCAATGACCATCATGATTACATGTGCTGGAAATGTGAGCCTATGCTTTATTATTAGTGTTATGGAAGCCTGCCACATGATTTTGAGCTAGATAAATATCATAGGTTTCCATCACACACTTCATCTCAGAGCAGTTTAAGTGGTTGACATACCATCCCTAGTCGATCACCATCCCTGTAGGCTGAATAACTTAGGTTTGCCCTTCAAGCCTCATTTTGTACCACAACAGGAGTATTCCAGTCATATTGGTCACTGCTGTGATAATCACTTGCTTCAAGCATCTTTGGATGGGTCATACCATCAATAAATGGCCTTAAATTAACCTTCTGATGGATTGAGGGAATTTTTTTATTAAGTTAGAAGAAGCTGAGGATTTGTGTCATGATGAGCTTCCAAGTGACAAGTATGCACAGTTTTTGTTGACAAATCTGCATAGTTATAGTAGATGCATTTTCACAGCACAACCATTTTTTTAGCATTGGAGACACTATCATATTCTTGATGTATGCAACGGCAAAGAACAAGATATGTAATTTAGTCATTGGTGGTGGGAATTTCATAATGAAATCTCTATTTTAGCCTTGCTTATAGTAGGCTGATACCTAAGCCGCATTCCTACTAATTTTTATATGGCCTTAGTGAATCAGACATCTCTGCTTGTTTTTGAGCATTGTTGTTTTGTTTCTATCTAGTTGCACAGTTACAAAGTTTTGGGAAGATGTAACTCCTATGAATTTTGCACATCCTCTCTAGTCATCATTTGTTCAATTACATGAATGCTACCCACTATTGACAAAATACACTTTTGTCTTTAACTTCTGCGGTACCTTTATTCATTTCTTGCTAAAATTATAGTCTTTGTGTGAGTTAGCCACACAAGCTTATAGTCAATATAAAGTCTACTTTTAGCGATGCTCATAAGTTGGTTAGCCAATTAATTGAGAATCGGCCTGTGCTTTGAGTTTGACTATATCTTTTATGATTTTCTTCGTTATTGCTTCTATGTCTGCCCAAACACATGAGGTGTTGGCATAGTCCTCTGTGGGGTTGGGCCATACCACATTCATCTTCTCATTTGTTATTTTGTGGTTGTAAGGTCTTTTAAAAAGATATTATTAAGCTCCTTATCTGTTTTTTCATATGATATTTTCCCTCATGCTCCTTGAGTTTAGTTTTCCTAAGTTGCAGTTTGGCTAAGTCTTATATTAAACATGTGCATGACGTCAAAATTAAAGTCATTTAGATTGTTGTTTAAGGTTTGATACATTGTACAGTAATCATATCCTCACTTCATTAAAATAATAGCTAAAAGAGGGTTACAAAGGTGGGTTGTCGTCAAAAGCTGCATTCTTGCTTGGATTGTATACTTTAGGGCTAGGAGCAAGAGTATGTTCGATATGTGAAGCGGGAATAGAGTACTACTCGGTGAATAGATTTGAGGAAGGGAATGTGGTGATTTTTTAGACATGTATTATGTATTATGTATTTAAGCATGCAGTTAATATGGAAGCTGTCAGGCTATAGGGAAATTGTGTAAAAGAAAGAGCGTCATAGCTTATAATTCCAACTAGCTAAATCATGTGTTGGGCGATCTAATGAGTTGAAAAGGTGGCACAAAGTTAAATGTTCTTTTGGGGAAACTAAAGATTGAAATGGTGGCTTATGAAAGGTTGTCATATTGGAGGTGATTCTTTGCATGTAGGGTTGAGTGGTTTTCGAGTCATGTTGATGTTGCCATGAGTTTTCATTATATTAAAGGTTAGCTATAGTGCTGGTTTTCATGGTCAATTCAGAGCAATTTCTAATTTAAATGTCCATTGCCATTTATGAGCTTGTTCTAATAAGAGAATGTGATGTCATGAGTATGTTGTGCATGGAGATGCTTGATGAGTGTGGCAGAGATTGTCATAGCTTTTTGTAGATGTAGCCTCCTGTTGTTACTATAGTGGCGGGTGTTGTTATGAATGCATAAAGGGTATTACGAGCATCATTGATGGGAGAAATTTCTTGAGAGGTTTTTCAATCGGAGTGGGTGAAAGCATTGTGATGTTTAGTGTTGGAACTTTATTATTTTCATTTTAATACAGGCTATATTGAGGTAAGTCATATATATAATGCTCTTTGGGCAGTCTTTCTAAAATGAATTTATCCTAGGATCGTATATACGATGTTATATGCCCGTTCATGTACAAGTGAGATGTTGAAGGTGCCAACATGTATCAAGATAGGTATTAGGCTTCTGTCCATATAAGAGGAATTGGGGATGTCTTCCTAATTACGTTTTGAAGAGTACTGGTACTACTTTATGTAAACTTCAAAATCAATATTACACCATGTTTATGATTTATGATATGAAATTTGCTTTTGGACCAGGTTTCATAAGAAGTTGGATACTTCTCTGTTACTTCAAAAATAAAGATGATCTCATCATGTAGCAATCTAATTCAAGTTTATTTTTAGTCTTGTATTAGAACCATCAAATATGTTTCAAATATCACCAGCAACCCACGGATTTAAATCAAGCTATTTGAAAGTTCTATGTGTTGAAATTGCAATTAAGTTGTGCAATTTCAAGCCATTGATTTAGAATAATTGATGCATCCAATGATGATTAAATGTTTGCACTGCATGGAAATACTTTTTTTTTTAATCTTAAATTTGATGGTCATTCGATGGAAAATCTAAGATATGTGTAAACAGACGAACACATTAAAATGCTAATTCTCTCAGAAAGTTTACCATCATGATTCTGATTGATATAATAATGTCGAATCTATTGAAATTTTCTCATATAAAGCGTATTGCATGTTTTGTATTTCTAATGAGCTGCCTTGTTTCCTGGTTTCCTATAAAACATTTTTGCTCGACTTTATTTTTTATGTTACTTGTGCCTTGTAGGTTGTAGGAGATGGAAAGAGGTCTTCAGCCAAAGCTAAACGAGCTTCTCAAATTTTGATGCAACAAAAACTAGGAAAATCTATTAAATCACAGGAGTGTCATTTTAATGCCAGTGATTTGGGAAGAGTAGTTGTAGATCCAAATGAGACAGCTGTAGCCGATTCTCCACAAAATGAAGTAATTTTCTCTACAAAAAGTAGGAACCGTCGTAAGATGGATTTGAAGAAAGCATTGGCAGTAAAGGATCCAAAATCTAGTGAAACTTGTGTAGAGGAACATCCGAATAGATACCCATTCAGCAGCAGAACATATGATCTAAAGGTATTTTATTTGATCCACTTCTTTATGATGAAGTTCTCCTTATAAGCTCTTCTTATATCTAATATGATAATAAATGCAGGAAACACTTTCTCACTGCTTATCCTCTCAACTATTACGTAGATGGTGTAAGTTTGAATGGTTCTACAGTGCTATTGATTACCCATGGTTTGCCAAAAGTGAGTTTGTTGAGTACTTGAATCATGTCAGACTTGGTCACATACCTAGGCTTACACGAGTTGAGTGGGGGGTTATAAGAAGGTATCTCTTTTTTTTGTCTTGTGTTTTTGTTATGCTTTGTTGCAGCCCAATGATAATGTATATATACCACAGTTCTCTTGGAAAGCCACGTCGATTATCCAGCCTGTTCTTGCAGCAGGAGCGGGAGAAGTTAGAAGAATATCGGGAATCAGTTAGGTTTCATTATGCTGATCTCCGTGCTGGTGTAAGGGAAGGATTACCTACTGATTTGGCTCGCCCTCTCTCAGTCGGACAGCGAGTTATTGCCTGCCACCCAAGAATGAGAGAAGTTCATGATGGGAGTGTCTTAACTGTGGATCGTAACCGCTGCAGGGTTCAATTCGATAGGCCTGAACTGGGGGTTGAATTTGTAATGGTGAGAACATATTTTTCTTTTAATATATATTTTTCTCATTTAATTCTTCATATTTGATAAAATTTCTTTGGAAAATGCCATTTTTTATATTAGCTTTTTGGATCTTTTTTCTTCCAACACTTCTAATTCAGTGCACTATTAATTTGATGTGTTAAGCCACTCCAATGAAAGTGTGCCAATTAAACACTGAAATCTTTTTTTAATGGCTTTGGTGCACATTCAACCATTGAAAGGTTACCTTTTCCAATTCAAACTTATTATTTAAGCTCAAGGGGTCCACCTCGCATATAGGGTAGGTTTGTAGGTCCCATTTACCTTGATGAAACAAAGCTAGAGTTGACAAAACTTGTATACCACAACTTTAGAAGTATTACAAGAATAATTCACATGCCCTCTATTTTATAATATAGGGCCATAAGGCCCACTTTTTACGTTCAATCCTCTCATTAAGGACTAGAGCCGACAAAACATATCCACACAATAAATTCAAAGAAATCATGACTAAATAATGCATGAATAAATAATTATTTATAAGCTCTACCCCTTGTCTATTCTCTTAGTCATATAAGTATAATTGTGCATTGAGATTCAAACCTTTCATAACAAATCTTACTAATTTTTTATTTAACATTTGCATAAAGAGTTCAAATCTTTTTGCAAAGAAAACTCACTTTTAAAATACAAATCCCAGGGTCTTCTCACCTATCTACCATGCTATAAGCTCTTACTTTTAGGCCCAATTTTTGTCAGAAAGCAACTATAGTGGGGAAGGTTTAAAACAAAAGAGTTTAATTAAGAAGCATTATGATAAGCATGGCTATTATGCATTACATTTAGAGGGGTTCAATATTGAAATCATGCTCTCAAGCATAATGAAAAATATTGTATGCAAACTTTTTCCTAATGATGACCACATTGATAGAGAATATTAGCTTCATTTAGGGATTTTCTTATGGATTTTCTTATCAAACATGACCTTAAATTCCGAAGAAAGCTATAAAAATCTAAAAGAAAAAAATAACTCAAACAACAATTCAGCTTTCCAAACATAGAGTACTCAAACATCAACTCATTCATCTGCCACTCCAAACCTTGAGTACTCCTTTTATATCTATATTTATTATATTTTATTTATATCTCCATGTCTTTTGTAGATTTGCAGTTATGAAAATAAATTCAATAATTAACTTATATGACTCAGAAGAGAGTGCATGATCTTTATATATAAAACAAAGAAAGCAAAATACAATGAATTATTTATGGGTTGTTATGCTATGCTAAAAAGAAATAAAGGGTTCTTCAGTTTATTGCAATCTTCTTATTTTCTTCTTATTTGTCCAAGCATGATAAAGGAGAATGCTCTTATTTTTAATCAATTATTACTTGCTTGAATAATAGAGGGACGTCACTTTGGAATCTAATAGTGATGCTGTTAGTCCAAGTTGATAATTTTTTTTATTTTAAGATTTGTGAATGTTGATGATGATCTTCAATCTTGATGTAATGCTTTTATTTGTGATATATAGAGTGGTTTGTTACCTGTTTTGTGCTGCATCATTTTTTCTCAGATGAGAATCACTAATTCTTCACCCTCCCGATGAGATTTTGATTTTATCACTTTCTATTATAAGATTAAATCTATCATTTTCTTTCACATTATTTGCATGATTTTAAGAATTTTTAAATTTGTTTGATTATTAACTAAAAGCATCAGTTTGCCATATTTCATGATAAGGTTGTGATTTTAGAAGGCCGGAGCTTTCAAATGGCATCAAATCAAATACATAGTTTATTAATGTAAGCTGTAAACATTTGATAATATTGATTTTTGAGTACATGGATTAAACTAAACTTAAAAAAAAAAAACTTCTTTGTGTTACTCTATTAATTTTATTTCTTTTGATATACTTGATGATGAACCATTATGAAATTTGATGAAACTTAATTGATATGCAACTCTAATGCGGTCGACCACAATCAATAATATGATATTGGGTTTGACGAATATATAAAGTGGTACTTGTAATAACAAAATTGATACAAGAATACTCGTTCTTCTTCTAGGTGGAGAAAGTCCATCTCCTTATTTTACTATCTGTAGGAAGTCCATGTCTTGGGTGTGGGTGCATGCATGTAGGATTGATATGTACAGATTTGATGTTTTGTTTCTTTTTTCATCATTTAGGCTATAAACAGGGTTGAAAAAAACTGTATGAGAAATTTAAGTGATTTATTTATTGAATCGAACCATTAAGTTTCAAATCGAACTGAGTTGTATGTTTAGAATTGAAAACATATAAATTGTTACACGATTATGAAGAATCATAAAACACATAAAATTCATCTGAAATGTAACCTTAATTCTTTAGAGTCACCTTATAAGAAAGCTTTTAAACATTAAAAAATCGAATAAAAGTTTCAATCTTAGCAACATAAAAATTAGTAACACAAGATAAAACTAGATTCTAAACTTTTTTTTTTGTTATAATCATCACTATTAGGATCATCTAAAGAATCGTGATATCTAATAGCTATATTCTTCATCATCACTATGATATAAATCATAACATCTATTTTCTTTATCCAACACTATTACTTTCTTCTTTCTTGTTTCAAATTTATTATAGGAAGCAAACTTACAATAAGCAAACTAAATAAAAATTTATTACTTATTTCATAATGAATGCATTTCATTAACCTTTAAATGGATTTGATGTATTTCCTGTTGCGTTTGGTGCTTCACAAATCCTTACTAACTTTTGTTTTCTTAATAACATCAATATTTTTGCTCTTCATCTTGGTTAACCACCCATTCATTATTTGATGATAAATTCACAAGATTCAAAGGCTAATCATCATCCTTGCATGTAGTTAGCTTGAGTTTTATCTTTTATTTTTTTATTATATGTGATATAAGTCAGTTTGTTTATTCTAATAATAGCCAAATATTTTTTGTTTTGTATATACTTAGTTCAATTTCCTCCAATTTTGAAGAAAGATGGAGAAACTATATTATCTTTTCTCTTAATTATGAAATTATAACTCTCCTCCTTAAATAATATTACGAGCTAGGGCAAACTTAATTCCTACCATTACAACTTACTAGAGATAAATTAACCAAAACAAAAAAAGAAATACAACATAATAAGAGAGGATTTAATGAGAAGAAATCTAAAATAGGAAACTCAGAAGTCCACACTTCGTCTCAAGCTAGGTCATAGTTGTTGTAAAGAACACCTTGGTATTCATTTCTGTGAAGCTGCCTGACGGTAGAGCTTTTTTGAAGACATCGATAACTTGAACATGTGTATGAATGTAAATTAAGTGAATAATGTCTCAATTGACCTTCTCCCATATAAAATATCTATCAATCTCAATGTGTTTTGTTCTGTCATAAAACACATGATACTTTGCAATGCTAATAGTAGCTTGGCTATCAAAGAATATCGTTATGGAATTGAGCGTAGAGTATCCCAACTCAGTAATTTTTGGATCCACATTCCTTCACAAATTCCTAATGCAAGTGCCCGATGCTCATATTTTGCATTGCTTCTAAAGAGCACTGCTTATTTCTTATTTCTTAATTGTCAAGGTTTCTCCAAACATAGGAACAATTCCCAGAGTTGGATTTTTTGTCTGTGAGTTCTTCCTAGCTATCATCAGTGTAAACCTCTAACTCCTCGTTGTTAGATTTCTTAAAATATAATCATTTTTTAGAGTTTTTTTAAACTTGATATTCTGTAAATCATCTCTAAATGTTCTTCATTTGGACTATTGATACGTTGACTCGGTATGCCGACAGAGTAAGAGATATCAGTTCTAGTGTTTGATAGGTGGATACACTTATTCACCAATTTTTAGAATCTATCTATTTCCATTGGTATTTTTTCTCCGATTGACTTTAACTTTTTGTTAAAATTCATAGGAGCCTCAGCATAACTGCACCCCAACATTCCTTGTTTATTTTAATTGGTCTAAGATATATTTTCTTGGGATATCACAATGTCCATTTTAAACTTGGTCAATTCCTTGCCCAAAAGTCTCTCTTAAAATCTTAATTTTAAATTAAGCTGTAAGAATTTATTTAATCTTCATACTTTTTTTATTATTAGTTATAAGTATCATATCATCTGCATTTACAATAAGTATAGTTTTGTTACCTCCCTAGGTACGTTTTTCGAATATGATTTTTTGGCGTTGGATGTATCCATCAGATTTCATAGTTTTGGCAAATTTGCCAAATCAAGCCCTTGGAGATTGTTTGAGGCCTTATAGTGACATTCTTAGTTTACAAACTTGATGTTTTTTAAGTAATTTTTTTAGTTTTGGTGGGATCTTCATATACACTTCTTTCTCAAGTTTTTCTTTCAAAAACACATTCTTAATAACAAGTTGATGCATTTCTCACTCTTAATTCACTAATAAGGAAATAACTCTTACAAATTTTTTTAACTTCGCCACTCGAACAATGGTATCTATATAGTTATCCCATAAGATTGAGTCATCCTTTTGGCCACCAACCTAGCATTGAACCTCGCAGTGCTCCATTGCATCCAATGGGTTTTTTATAGGGAGGGAGTTTTGTAAAAATCTATGTTTCATTTAGATCATGTGCTTATTAATCGCTTATTCAACAGTTATGCATTTTAAAGTGCTTTGTGAATAAATTTGGATATTTGCACGGTATTAAGGTTAGATACAAATGCTTTATAAGTTGATGACAACTTTTCATAGGGAACTCAATGCTGGGTAAAAGAATTTTTGCATCCTTCCCTGTCTTTTGTCACGACCCAGGTCGAGACTTGAAATTAACTAAGACAGGAACAAACGATTGGACGGTGGAAATTAAAATTTTTCTATAATAATTTTCTATATTTAATTATTAACAAATGAAAGAGTCACTAAACTAATTAACTTATGACAATTTAATTTAAATTTTACCTCATAACATTTTTCCGCACCTTCTATAAACAATTTCCTCTCTATCGCTCATTTTTTAATCACGTAATTAAACCTGAAATGTTTGTTTAGAAAAAAATAACTGTGAACTAAATAAGCTTGAATACTTATATCCCTAAACTATAGTAATACAAGAGGAAAGAAAAGCATTATGAGCCATTTAAGCTTTTAATAAATCAATATAAACATTTGAAAATATTCAGTAAATCTAACTATATCAACAACATATCTATATCATTCGATATCTGTACAACCTTCGCACGAGCACCGTCTAAAAATTATACCGCTTAAAGTACTTCAATATCAATATCTTTTTCCAGTTATGTGCAAGAGTATTTTAGCTTTCATCTGCTACTATTATGAAAATGTGACTCTATCATAGTTAATCATTCAATATTTATGATAATCACTATTTTCTTAAAAATATATTTTATTCTTATTTGCATAACATACAATATACTACACTATGAAAATTTACTAGAATTTAAAATCCGGGGTTTGTAGTAATTTTAATATAACAAATGATAGTACTGGTTCATGCATTTGGTATTGAACAAGCAAAATATTATTGTAGTATAAGAATATGAGCACTCACTCGATGTTGATTAATTTGCTATTTAATTGGCTTTAACGTCGATGCTTCTAAAATTGAAAGCCTAAACATAAGTAATCATATTACAAAAAGTTAATTAGTTATCATTTTAATTAGCCCTTTACATTATTTAAGTATTAAATTTTCATTATTTTAATTTATAAAATTCTAATTAAATTCATTAATAAATTATAATGCTAAACTTTTCCTTACCTAAAGTTTGCGCTGGTCAATCTTTTTTCTTTAGCTCGCTCGCGTCTCCTTCATCTGTTTTCCCTCTAAATCCGTAGTTATACAGCTTGAGTTTAATTCAATAAAATTTTTTATTAATATAATTTAAACCCTCACAACACACACACACGTTTATATATAAGTTTTATTAATTGGCTTTACTAAAATATTAAAACCTTGCATTCTCTTTCGGTCGAGCCCTAACCCATAGCCACATGAGTGGCTTCTTCTTCCCTCTGCGAGAACCGGATAGCACCAAAGCTGGCTTTGGCTCCCTCTTGCACGAACTTAACCCATTGCCTCCTCCTTCTTTATGCGATGCTTCTTCCTTTTCTCTTCAATCTACCCCGCGACACCAACGACAGCTCCTCCGATGCTCTACACCAACACCAAGACCTTTCACCTTTTCTCATTATGCATTGCTCGACTTCACTCCTTACGGTTTCTCCTTTGCACGAACCCCCGAAGCTCGACACTGATACTTCCTCAAGCTTCCACATCGCCGACTTGGCAAAAAACTTAACTTTGGCTCAACGCCTCCTGCACCGTTCGACTCCCAGGTAAGTTAACTCGCCTCTATCGTCCCCCCTACACGTGGATTTATACACGAAAGTATCTATTCGATTTCTCGACTCTCGCTTCTTCTCCCCCTCTTTGGCTTCCCGGTTGTTCGATTCCTCCCTCCTTTAACCGCCAGACTACTCTCTTCTTCTCCTTCGATTTCCTCCTTTCCTCTCCATTGGTTAACTTTAATGGGACTTCACATCGTCTCCACTGGATTCCATCTCTCTTGGAACCTCAAAGATGTGCGAATTTACTATTGTTTGTGAATAATCCCGTTTTGCATATTGTCTTTGTCATATTCATTAAATTTCTTTCTCCTAGTATACACACGAAGATTCATGTTCTCGATTGGTGGGACTTCAGAGATAGGATGGTTAGAGGAACGGATAATGAGTTTTGATGACCCTAGATTAGTATGAGAATCCAGAGTGGCGTAGTGACGTAAAATATGTTATGATGACTTTAGGTCAGTGTGGGTATCCAGGGTAGTGTCCCAAGTCTAATATTAACCCAGACTCCACCCCTTTGAATACCAGATTTGAGATATTAGAGTTAGTGTTCAAAGAAAGTAACTCCATGGAGTTATAACTTTTTTTTGTATTTTGAGAATAGCTCTTTTATCCCTTTTTATTAGAAGCTTGCCTAAGGAAGATATATTTGATGGATTTTCTGTCAAGTTATGTGCCCTTTTGTTGGTGAATGTGGAAAAAAAAGTGTCAAATATTTTTAGAAGAATGTTAGATGAGAAAACTCTTATTGAGGGCATTTTTTCATTAAAATATCGAAAGAGGGTTTGAATCTAAGGACCTGGCGTGACATTCTTTTAATGTGGTAGATGTCTCCTTAGAAAATTTTTGGGGCATTGTGAGAAAATATTATAGCATTAAATAACTCGAGGCGATGTCTATTATTTCTCTTAGCTATCCCATTTTGTAATGGAGTTTCAACATCAGAACTCAAATGGATGCTATTGTTCTTTACAAGGTGGGGTCAAAGTATTGAGATAAAATATTTATTTGCATTATCAGTTATGAGGATTTGATTTTTGTATTAGAATTGAGTGAATATCATTTTTTTGAAAGGATTAAAAGATTTTTACAGTTTCAGATTTTTTTTTGATGAGTGGTATCCAACTATTTCTAATGCGGTCATCAATAAAATATACAAATCATCTAAGTTGATTGTTTTCAATTTTGATAGGGTTGGATAAGGGAAGACCTGTTCGGCTGTTGCTTGTGATCCTTTGGAAGGCTTACCAGAAATGGACTATACCATTCCTTCTGATGAGGGTTGTCATAAGGACAACATGAGAAGGTTGACAGAGTAGAGATTTTGTCGATTGCAGGGAGGATTCTGACTATTAGAGAGGCTCTGGAGGATGTAGGATCGAGCAGAGGAGGGTCTGTCGGGTGGTTGAAGTGATTTGGTTTGATGCAGAGAGGATTTTATTCAAATGGAGTCGATCTTTCTTTCGTTAACCGAATGAAACTGAAACAAACGACCCTTGTGATCCAAAAGACAAACGACCTTGAAGTTTACGATGCAAGAAGGGCTTCAGCTATTGGGCTACGTGAGAACAGAAAGGAGACGAATGACCCCCAATTTAGCTATCCAGGCGACCCCAACGAAACAGAACACAAATGAAGCTAGCGTCAAAGACGAATGACACCGACTGAAATGATTTAACGAGTCTTTGATACCCTAATTAAAAGCGGTGAACCTATTTTCTTTTATTTCTTAATTATCAAATTACAAATATCCTACTTGTATGATAAGTATAAGCTAGAACAAACTTAATTCCTACTATTAGAACTTATCAAAGTAAGAACAAAAAACAAAAGAAATGAAATACAATGCAATAATAAAGTAATAAACAAGAATAAATCTAAAATAGGAAACTCAAAATTTTTACTTATTTTTATTAACAATAAGAAGCTGAACATGTCAGATTTAAGACTCCAATTGCGCATATTTTTAATTCAAATGTTCTATCTCCCAAGTAGATCCATTAACGCCCTAAATCTTGGGTGAGGAAAATGAAATGAGTCTAAACTTAATTGCATAATTAACAAATTTAATCATAATTTTAATATTAAATAAAGTAAATAGATGACTTACTCGTGCATATGTTTTGCATGATAATTGGGCAGCCCTTATGTGAAGCATTTTCTTTTTTTAGAAAGTTTTAAATTATTTTTTAACTTTCTTAAATATTCAAGCTAGCTTATTTTCTCTTTATACATATATTCAAGTCAGTTTTAACTTTTGAGCTTTTAAAAATACAATCATCAGTAGAAAATAGAGGATTTACAACTTATTTAGCAAAATGCAAATCACAATGCACTTCTTTGTCCTAATTCTTATAAAAAAATTGCCATTCATCTTTGTAGTTTGATTTTTTTTCATGAGGTTCTTTGCTATTTGTTTTTTTTATCTTTTCTACATCACCATTGATAAAGTTCATTATATATGATTATTTTCACTGCCAATCATTCTTAACGCTTCAATTAAAAGTTTTATGGTTTTAGGTCTCTCCATCAAGAGAACGCTTCAATTAAAAGTTTTATGGTTTTAGGTCTCTCCATCAGGGTTGCAATCAAGCTGAGTCTTGCCAAGTATATCATGATTCAGACTTGGCTTCGCATAATTAGAAGTTGTTCATGTTTGGATTGAGCTTGTGTTGAGCTTTCATATATTTCTCAAGCTTGACTTATTTAAATTTTTTAATGCTTGAACTTGATTTGCACTTGATTTGTTTATAACGAGTGAACGATTATTTAAATAAGCCAATAAGCAAGCTAAAATTCAAATGAGCATCTATTTTGATTAAAAAAAATTGAATAAATAAATTTACAAATCTAATTGCATCTACTAATTTATCGATTATAAATTTTATAAAAATGAAAGATAACTTATGAATCATGATCATATGGAATGTAATGTCTCATTTCTTAGCATATCATACTTCCAAGTTTACACCCAACTCCTACAATAATTGCATTGCACTTTCTTAAAACCACTTTTTATTGGGTTAGACTTATGAGAAGACTGAAAATGGGAGATATCCGAGAGACTAGAGTTTCAAAGATCCTTGCATGCCGCGATTTTATTATTGTCGTCAGTGATTGCACGATCTAATAACTCAAGCTTTAGTATGTTTCGGGAGAAACATGGAGACGCGAAACTGTGAAAAGCTAGAGGGACAGTGGAATTTGTGGGAGTTAAAATTAATTTTAATGTATTTTCACATCTAGCACCTAAAGTTTAATCAAAAATAAATAATTATTATATATTGATAAAATAAATACAGAATTAATAATTAATGTAAAATTGTTTTTTATATAATAATTTATTACTATTAAATTTATAATTAAATAAATTCTAATTTATTAAATTTTATTTAGATAATATATCACATATGATAGGAAGTATCATCGAGTTTAATATTGATTATTTAATAAATTACTTATTGATCAACAAAAGAGTTTGTTCGTGAACATAAATGAACAACTTCGATAATGTTCATGTTTAGTTTATTTAAGTTTCGAGCTTTTAAAAATTTTTTGATTTGTTTACTAATTTGAACGAAGTTGATTGATTCATAATTGAGTCGAGTTCGAGTTGTTCATCGAGTGCATTGGTTCATTTACAACTATAGCCTCCTATTCATTTATAGCTCTAGTCTCCATCACACTACCGAAAAGTATTATCCGATAATTTTTTCACTTGTTTTGCTTCATATTTTTTCCTTGCTTAGGAACTAAACATTGACTCTAATTGAATCTTTACTTCATGAATATTTTGTAAAGTCAGTTAAGCTGTAGCAAATCTTATGATGGATGGTCTAATCTACTCATTATTAATTAAGCGTCTCATTATACTCAGCAGCCAAATAATCTCACATATAAAATTGTCAACCTTTTTTTTTTCTTTTATCAAATCATTTTTATATTGCGTAATCCTATAATTTGGTGGGATTGGGAGAGGAATTGAATGATAGGATACATGGAGAGATGGGAGTGGTGCGAATGATCTTGGGAGACAATCAGAACTTGAGAGAGAGAGATGCTGTCTGTGAGAGAGGTGGTATTAGGTTACTACAACTCAAAGTTATGTGTCTTATCCTATTATCTGATCTAAGATTTGAATGAAGGGTTAGGAATGAATGTAGACATTTATTGCAAAAAACTTGATTTTAGGTTTTATCATAAAAAAAGAAAAATACCAAGAAAGATTTTAAAGCAATTTCAAACCCACTTCCCAGTGTGTGGGTTTCGCAACTCTAAGATTCAAAACACATGCCTTGATTAATTGAAGTGTGGGCTTTGAAACATGAGGAAGAACCTTGGTTTTATGTTATTTTGAAAGGCATAGTTTTCACAAATTTTATAAAGCAGTGGTTATTATATATTTGATATAAATGTTCTAAAATCAGTCACATTGAGAAAGAAAGCTTTTGAAATACTTGGCAAATGGAATAATGCAGTTTCTTTTAGTAAAGTGTAAAAACAACTTATGATTTTAATTAATTTATGTTGGCTCTGTGTTTTGTAGGCGAGTTTCAGATTTCCATACTATCATTGTCAATATTTTGTTTTCTGTTTTTATTTTCTATTATGCCTATTGGCATTTCTGATTCATATCCGTTTCATACACATGAGATGACTAGTTCAGCGAACTCTTCAAATAATCTCATCTTTTCCATCTATTGTTACTACAAATGCTTAGGCACTCAAATGACTAGCTAGTGTATTTTCTGTTTTTTTTATTACTTGTCCTTGCCCTGATCTAGATTTTGGTCTTCTTATGAAATTGTCTGCATTGGAAATATCATTTTATGTAGCTTATTTAGCTTAATCACAGTGAACAATCTGCTTTTTTTTTAGGATGTTGACTGCATGCCATTGAACCCAGTAGAAAACATTCCTGAAGCCCTGCAGAGACAGAATCTTGTCATCAACAAATTCTGTAGTGGCTTTTCAGATTTAAGGTTGGATGAACAAAAGGAGTTTAAGGCAAGAGACAGCTTGACATTTGCTTCTACTGGGAGGTTCGAGGCTGTAGATGGAGCTCCTCAAGTTTCCTCTTATAGTTATCCCATGAATACATTAATGAATCAGGCAAAGGTTATTTTTAAATTGCAGCCACATGGACATTTTTTTTTTAGAGAGCTTCGATCTCTAAATATTAATATTAACAGAAAATACTTCTGACAGGGAGACACACTTGATGCTATTGTACAGGCCAAAGCTGCTGTAAATGAAGTTGCTGTTGCTGCACAGCAGGCCATGTATGGTCAACCGTTTACTTTGGCTCAGATACAAGCTAGGGAAGCTGACATTAGAGCGCTTGCAGATTTGTCACGCACTCTTGATAAAAAGGTAGTCATAATCTTCCTATGTTAAATGTTTTTAAATGTTTATTTGTGTCAATATGAAGCATTAGTTGCTCGAATAATCATATATTCATCTCTTCAGTCTGGTCTCTCCTAAAATTATATTGCTCAGTGAGTAAAAAGTACAACTTTTCTTGTATGTTTTAGCATTTTCAGGTGCCTTTTTAAACCCATATATATTAGCACTTGAACTCCAACTTACACTATTCCTGGGAAAATGAACTCTAAGGGCCAATGCAGGGTCTAGTCCCGGGAGGGTTGGGCAAAACAGACTAATATCATTGTTATTAAAATTAGTAACTTAAATATTTTTACTTAGCATTGCTGTTTTTTGTTTTAATGAATCCAAAATTTCTTTAGGTTGTTGTAAATATACCCAATAGTTTGTCCTGTCTGTAGGTCCAGGTACAAGTTAGATGAGAAGGGGATATATGAATCATAGATACTTTTTATGTTTTTGTATGTCTCGATTATATTTGATTTTTTTTTTTTTACGGCTTCACTGCTTTCTTGCCCCCGTTTTCTGCCGTTACGATTTCTTAGATTTTGTTATTTTTCTTGAGCTTTCACAGGAGGCGTTACTGATTGAATTGAGTCAAATGAACGAAGAAGTGTCTACTAAACAAAAGAATGGTGATCATATCAAAGATTTGGAAAACTTTAGAAAACAATATGCTATGGTTCTTTTACAACTTAGAGATGTCAATGATCAGGCATGTTATTCTGCGTAATTGATCGTTTTTTTCTTTATATCTTTCTTTCTGTTTATTCAGTTTTGTCGGCCCTGTCAAAAATTTGGTTCTACACTGAACTAATGTGTTTTTTATTGCAGGTTGCTTCTGCTTTGCTCTTTCTAAGGCAACGCAACACTTATGAAAGAAATTCTACTCTTACATGGAACAAGTCAAATGAGACCTCTGTACAACAGGGCTCTTTTAATCCCTCTGCACTCTTTGCCAATGATTCAGGATCTAATGTTGTCGAAGTTATTCAGAGTTCAAGGCACAAAGCAAAGACACTGGTTGATGTAGCTGTTGAGGTATAGAAGAGGCTAATGTCCACTTTATTTGACATTATTACTTTTTATAATCAGTTCCTTTTAAAGTTATATTGTGCTTCAGGTAATGCATGCCCTTAAAGACGGAGAAGATGCTTTTGTTAGAATTGGGGAAGCTTTAGAACTCGCTAGTGGAAATCCTGTCTCGACATCTGCTATAGCAGTTGTTAGAAATACTTCTACTGATGCAGCACTTGAAAATAAACCATATCAAGACCACGTTACATCCAAGTTAGAGGCAGCCACTGTTCAAGTTCCCAGTCCTAAATGCCAATCTTCATTCAATGGAACTGAAGTCCACTGTCCAACAGAGCTAATTTCATCCTGTGTGGCCACGCTGTTCATGATACAGGTGAGTTGGTGATCTATTGTTAAATGCTCAGATATCCATGCCATTTTATTTTATTGGTATTTTTGAAACAAAAGAGCATTTCAATAATGAGTACATCTGAGAAATAACTATTTTTTTGAAGTTTGTGGTAGCATTGTAACTAATAAAATATAGTTTAGTCTTCAAAAATAATGTACCCCAAACGATAATACATTATTTTTGAACAGTGGAGGGTTGTGTTAGGCACACTAATGATTTGGGGTGCTTTTGATTTTATATTAATGTACACTGCATGAACTTCGGAATGGGGAAATCAAGCATCCGTGCAATGAAGCACCCTAGTTTAACACCCAACCTCAAAAATCCAATAATCCATATCGGAGCAAAAGTAAAAAAAAAACATTTTCTAGAATGTTGAATATATGAGAGAGTCAATTGAACACGTTGAACAACATATTTGAGATGCAAGTTGAATGAATTAAGAGTGTTGCTAAGATGTTGACCCAATTGCAGTCCCATTAAATCATGTTTGCTTTTTTTATTATTAAAATTCTGAACCGCAGCTATGAACCACCCAAAACTAGATACTATGTGAACCAAAACATTCTACCAAGATGAAAATAGGATATCTATTAATAATCTAGAAGAAGCCTTCAATACTAGAACAAATTCCACAAAGAATTGAGGGGAAATACAAACTCTTTCTTCTCAGCACAACTGCATGCATCTTTGATGTGTTATCTCCGCTCCTCTCTGTTGTTGCGTTTATCTCCACATGTCACTTTCATGCATATACCTCAGCCAGTGTTAGCCCTAACCACTCAGGTTCAAGATTGGGTGGTCTTCGCTTAGCTTCTGCTTGTTTCTGTCTCTTGGAGCCTCAACATGTTGTGATCGTGGTTGCCCACCCTAATTTAGGTAGCAACATGCGTTGGCATTTTGACGCCATTTCATGGTTGCCTCTCATATCTACATGCATTTTGATTTTCGAGATTGTTAGTTTACACCGATGGCATATTATTGGCACCAACGTATGTCATTATCATTCCTTCGGACTTTTTTTTGGTTGTTTTTATCATGTTGTCCTCTTTTTTTCTCCTAGTAGTTTAGTTTTCTTACTCTAATGTTTGTGGCTAAGGTCATGCTTGAACTCTTCCTTTAATTTTGTTAGATGATTTCTTGTATTTATGATTTCATCAGGTTCTAACAAAGCCATTGTCGGGTCCCAAGGCTCATATGTGAAAAGTGGAGGGTTGTGTTAGGTAGTCGACAATCAACATAAAATTTTTTTTGAAGGTTCATGACAAGAATCATTTAAATCTATATATAAATACTAGGGTGTTCCCTGGAAGCAATGAATTGTATAACCTGAATATAATAAAAAGTGTGCAAAGGTTGTTACACTGTAATATCAAATAAGTTAGGATTTCCTCATTATGGACGGATGCGAGCAAAAAAGTTAGTCTATGAATATAATATTAGGATAAGATCTTGAAATATAAGTACTCTCATAGGTATATTAATGAAATTATTAGTTATTATGGTTCATCTAATGCATTCATGAAACTAAATAGGTTGGAGAAAAAAGCTAAGAAGATTGATAGCTTAAATTTTAAATTTTGGTATTCAGGTAGGAATCACACTAGGAATGTTGTAAGTGTACTTATAGATAAGAGTTTGAAAGGTAATGTTGTAAACATAATAGAGTTATGACTCTAAAGATATTTGTCAATACTAAATTTTAATATTATAAGTATTTATACTTCTCAAATAAGTTTAAATATAGGTTCAAAAGAAAACTTCTGGAATAACTTAAAATAATTAATACAAATGATACCTCTCGAATAAATAAATTTTATTGGAGGAGATTTAAATGGGCATGTTGGTAGTGTGGTAGAAGATTTTAGAAATATTCGTTGTGGCTATAATTTTTTAGTGATTAATGAAGAAAGTTGAAATATATTAGATTTTGCTTTAGCATATGATTTTTTTTTTGCTAATATTTTATTTTAGAAAAGAAATGTCATATTATTTATTATAAGAATGGATTTCATAAAACACAAATTGATTATTTTCTTATGAGAAAAAGAGATCATTGAGAATTTAAAGATTGTAAGGTTTTTTCCAAAAGAAAATTTAAGTAGTCAACATCGATTATTAGTTCTGAATTTTAAAATGAGCACTTGTAAGACAAAGAATACAATGAAAAATTGTCGTAGAATTAGATGAGAGCACCCAAAAGACACAAAAATATTCTTATGAGCAAACTTCAAGATTTAAAGAAAGGCATAGATAGATCTAAAAAGACATGGGCATATTGTATAAAAAATTATTTTAATCTATTAGAATTAAATGAAAAAATGACATTCTATAGGACACAATGGAGAAATTGGATTCATGTAGCCGACCCCACTTAGTGGGATAAAGGCTTGTTGCTATTGTATGATTTTATCAGGTTATATTTTGATCCTAGCTTCTCTTACAAAAGGTTTTCTCAAGGTATTGGTTGATTTTCCATTGAGATCACCTCCTCTTGGCTTCTTTGATACCTCTAAAGTTGATCCTCTTTTTTCCTCCTTAGTGGTCGAGTCTCCTTCGCCTCGTTCTCTATGTTGCTTTGTAAATATTTGTGGTTTGAACGTTGTGGGGTTTTTCTCTTGTTCACTCAAAATCCCACTTTTTATTCAAAATTTTAAAATATTCAATGTAAAATATCTACATCATTTCAAGGTAAGCTTCTCTCTTTTTTTATGATAGCATTTTTGTGTTTGTTAGACCTTTTGCCCTCGCTTAAACTTTTTCGATCGTTCTAAAATGAAAGTAATTTTTGAAGTCATGTATGATTTATAATTGTTAGGTGATTTTTTTGTTGGTCTCATAGATCCTCTTCATTTCTTCATAAAGCTTTTTTTGGAAGTGATTAAATCACTCTTTTCACAATATTTTTACTATATAAAAGACCTTCCTATGCCTATTGTTAAAATGATCCAACTATTCTGATTTCTTTGTAGAGCTTCCTTGATATCAGAGAAGTGGGGGTTAAAGAAGATTTAGCAAGAGCAGTCAAGAAAGTAATTTGAGACAAAAAAATAATTACAACAAAGACGAGATATTCTAATCAAATAAAAGATACAAGGGGAATCTACTCTTGCAACCAATCGAGATACATAAATCACCATCCGAAGGATTGATGATTGAAGGTGATGTCACCACTGACAATGGAGGAAAGTAGTTGCCACCACCCAAAGTTATGGTTACAGACTTGTCCCCATTTGGGAGTCATAAAGAGAGCACACGCCCTAACAAAACTTGATTGAATCAAAGACCCCTAATACAATAAACGACTAAGTATTTATAATCAACAAAGAAACTAAATCTAATAAAAGCTAACAAACAAAAATACCCTTGTTGCTATTAGGAGCGAGTGACAATCCTACATTGAAGGCACTTGGACCGATCTGGTTTATGGTCCTCTCCCTGCCTCGTGTCAACCGTTTGAGGTTTGTGGAGCTTCGGCCTCATCTACCGAAGCTTTTGGCTCCTTATGAAGTATGTCAAGTCAGCCAACTTGAAGGTTGTGGAGCGACTATAACCACCCAGAACTAGAGGGCCTTCGACTTCCAGCACTTTCCTCGTCAGTTACATGGCTTGGCTTTAGCTTTGGGGGATAAAAGAGGGTGTATAGGATTGATTTAGGGTGCAAAAAAATTATTTAAGTTTGCTAATTTTGAAAACTAGCACGAGGAAATTAGGGTTAGGTCAAGATTTGGCTATGGTTTGATGGGTTTAGGTTTGGGAGATGAATGGTAGTGTGTGTTTGATTTAGGGCGCATAAAAAATATTTAGGGTTGAGGAAGGGGGAATTAGGGTTAGTTCAAGATTGGTTATGGTTTGGTAGGTTTAGATTTGAGAGGTGAAAGAGGGTGTATGAGACTGATTTAGGGTGCAGAAAAAATATTTAGGTTTATAAAACAGTAGGGAGAATTAGGGTAAGGTCAAGATTTGTCTATGGTTTTGTGTATTTTTTGTTTGAGAGGATTTTAGAAAGTTTAGGTTGGAATTAATGTTAGAATAGTTCTCATATCAAATAATACCAGAGAAGGGGGTTAGAGATAATTCAACAAGAACAACCAAAAATATAATTTGAGACGAGAAAAAATTTACTATAACAAAGACAAGATGCACTAATTAAATAAAAGATACAAAATACAAGGGTTTTCTATTCTCGCGACTGATCGAGATACCAAAATCACTACCCAAATGATCGATAAAAGAAGGAGACTCAGGATGGCACCACCAAAAATGTGGTGATGCAGTTGCTATCACCCAATGCCATGGATATGGACTCGTCTCCATCTGGGAACGACAAAGAGAGATATGCCCTAACAAAACTCAACCAAGTCAATGACCTCTAATACAATAAACAACTACATATTTATAATAAACAAAGAATCTAAACCTAATAAAAGCAAACTGATGAAATATTCTCGTTGCTATTAGGAGTGGGCGACAACCCTTGCCCTAAAGCGTGGGCCGACTGACTCTCTCCCATTTGAACCGAACTGGTCCAGGATCTTGTCCATGCCCCTTGTCTCTTCTGTTACTCAGATTTGGATCTCCTTCCCCCATCTTTGGTTTGTAATATATCAATGATTCTACTTTTTTCATCTTGGCTTCCAATTTTTTGGAAAACTTTTACATTTGGATATTGTAACTGCTCATTTTATTAAGTCTTCTATAGTTATAGTTTTGATGGAATTTGAATTTAGTACTATTTTTCATAAGGAGATATGGATTGGGCCACCTTTTTTTGGATATTGATAGAAGGAGAGCTTGAAAACTACCCAGTCATACTGTTCCTTTTTTGATATTTTTGGGCATGAAAGTGCTTCTGGACTCATCCCAAATTGAGAAAGGTGCATTTACATAGATACGGCACAATTCTTATGAATTTATATATCTATACCTAAACTTCAATATTTACATTCATAAAATTTAAATATTTACCATAAAATAAAGAATATAAATTTTGCTAACTTTTTAAAAGTTAACGTTTCTTTTTTATTAATATTTTTATAAATTTTAGATGTTGGACGTATAAATCCATAAGAATTGTGTATTACATATGTAAATACAATAATTTTTTTAAATGGTAATGCTTATTTTTAGGCATATGCATTTTGATTGAATATGAGACATTGTAGTGTATATAAATATTAATCTATTAATAATAACCCAGTGGCGGCTTGCTTAATCTATTAATGATAACCGAAGTGCTATGATGACTTTGCTCAGATCTTGGAATACCCATAACAAAATACATTGCATTTTTTTCTCATATTTCACTCAAGTATATGTAAGGAATGTAATAATTTACTCGGGTCTTTGATGTTCAGTCTTTACAATCTAGTAAATTTGATTCTTGGACAACTTCAACAACGTATTTCATACATGCCACCTAAACATTGGTTTTAAATCTTTGTAATTTTTTTGCAATCTGGGTTAATAGTATAGCTTGAATGGTGAGTTTTTTGTACAATTTTCTTTCCCAATTCTGAGTCACTAGGCACCTACAAAGGTATCATTTTTTAATAGCACCTTCATCTAAGAAAAGTTTCTTGCCTCTTTCTTGACTAAATCTTTGTGTTCTTGTAAGTTATTAATAAACAATGGAACATGTTTTAAACACATTTAATTGCGCTCTTGCACGTTATTTGTCGTGTTACACATGAGTACATTTGCAAACACAAATAAGCAAGCGGACCTACATGCAGTCAAATACTGTTTATTCATATGTAGATTTTAACAAAATCATGTTCAAAGTTATTCAACTTATTTGAGTTCATAAACGTAAAAACTTTCTTTTATTGTTTGTCTACATATTTCTAGTATGGTTATAATGTTCATTAATATGAAATCAGCTATTCTGTCTCAAACTTAATGCTTGTTAGGTTGTATAATTCAGGTTGTATAATTTGTTATAGGTTTTTGCCTTACAATTTCTTTTATTTGCTCTCATAAAATATGGAAGTTATTTATGCTTGATCATAAAACCACTAATGTGCTTTGTTATCGAAGAAAAACAATTTTTCCTATACAATCAAAGGTAAGCAAGAAGAAAAATGTAGTGTAAATAATTAAAAGAAAACGAACGAGTATGTTGACAAAAATGGCCAATTCCACCGAATGCATGCACGTCATAATTGAACATTGTATCAATTATTTCACCTATCATAATAGCTTTTCTTCTCTGGTAAAATTATGTTTGAACGAGTGAGTATGAGAAATTTGCATGCAAGCGTGATAGTGTATTGACAGCCTTTTTGGTATGCCTAATTGGACTTGCCAAAGATATAATAATAGCAAATAAATTTTATAGGCACATATATGGCTTGCAAGTAATGTTGTTATTGAGTTGATTTATTCTAGTTTGGTTTTACTTGAATGCAAAAAAAATCGATTCTAGCTCAACTTGAATTTGATGTTGTTTGAGTGAAGTTGACTCGAATGATTTGTTTATTTTTTATTTTAAAATTGCAAGTTTTGAGTTTAGTGGAATTGCTTTTTATCTAATTATATATGTATGTATATCATATTATATGTTTTAAATATATTATATTATACATTATTATATTTAATATATCATTTGAGTCTTATCTTAGGTTAACTTAAACTATATTGGGCTAATTTGGGTAAAACGTGATTTTGAGTTTGGGTGGAACTCAAAATTGAAGGAATCGACTCAAGTTAAATTTTGAGACATTTCAGTGTAGGTTTTCTATTTTTTCTAGAAACTCTACTTCAAGCTTGAAAACAGTTCTGCAATAGAACTTTCAGATAAGATATTTCAATTGGAAATACTATAAATTCATCAACATAAATTCTTACTTTGCCAGAGTTATAAAATTGATCAAATCAAAATGAGAATAGAGAACTTTTGAAGAACTATATTAAAGAAACTGCTGATTAAACCACCAAATTTTGGACAATTGTTTAAAATTTTTAATAGCATTTCCAAGCTGCCTGGAATCTATTAAAACATTCAACTAAAATAAGAAAAAATCTGAGGCTGTATTAAATCTCTATCCTTGACTGCATAAGTTCTAGAAAAAAACTAAACAAGATGCATATACAAGGACCACTTATCTTGATTTGCATTAAACAAAAATAATTGAAATGAAACTGCTAACACTAGTAAGGATCATACTTTTAGCTGCTTGGTGCTTCAAACATCTATGACTGAAACATCTCTTGAACACTACTGAGGACTACAATAATCAGGTTTAATGGTTCGGTAGTTCATGAAGGAATTTCCCAACTACTGTTGATCTCAAGCATCACTACTAGCTATCTCATAACATGAAATCATCTACCCATCATGTATGCAACTACATGAAATTTTTGTATGTGTGGCTCATTTGTTTTTCCTACTGCTACAGATGTGCTGTTCACTTGGTAATGGTATAAAGGTTAGGTGCTTTACTCTAATCATGAAGTTGAGTTTAAAGCCTAACAAATATAGGTATGTATGTGAATTAAAAAAAAAACATGAATTCTGTACAGGAATATAATAAAATTGTGCGTGTTGATCATATTTATGTTATTTAATTGATATTTTTATCATTAATAGGCAAAAGACATTGATAATATCTCACATCAATTAATGCAATAAAAATGTAGAACATTTATAGGATTATTACGCACATCAACAAGAATCTAATATCGTAAAACTTGAAAGATTCAATGACTATAACAGTTGATTATTATAAATATAAGTTCACTATGACATAGCAGCAAAATTCAATGAGTGAACCAGATATATCATTGAGGAATAAAACTTTTTCAGATATTACAAATAGCATTTTAAGAAGTTGAATATGTAATGATCACTTCAGATCTTCAAGCGGATTATAAATGATTCAGTACAGTGGTTATAAGGGCATGGCATTTCATTACGTTATGGCATCTTCATTTCAAACTCCATCCGAAAAATTACTTACTTACGTTTCTTACCTATATATATATATATATATATATATATATATATATATATATATATATATATATATATATATATATATATATTGATTTATATTTATATATTTTCTGATGATGTACAGAGGTGCACGGAGAGGCAATACCCGCCAGCTGAGGTGGCTCAGATCCTCGACTCTGCTGTGGCAAGCCTGCAACCATGCTGCCCTCAAAACTTCCCTATTTTCCGAGAGATTGAAACATGCATGGGAATCATCAAGAACCAAATGCTTGCTCTTGTCCCCACTCCAAGCACCATGGTTGTTTCCGATGCGCCTATTTTGTAGGAAAATAATGCAATTTTTTTTGTCCATATTATTCTCAATCACATCAGGCTATTCTTAATCAGGTTACCTGACTTAAATTTTTTTCAGCCAACTATGTTTTCCTTTCATACCCACATTTATTGTGCTAATAGCCACAGCGCTAATTTATTGAAATTACCAATTCTATCTCAGAATTTCAGACTCATTTAGCATAATATTTAAGAGGATTTTACATTGGGAGCACCCAATTCTTATGCATTCACTTATTTCACACCCAAACATTACCTACCTATAGGAAAAAGTGTAATCTACCATTTTTAGTTTTTATTTTCATTTCTCGACATCTTTACATTATGTGGATGCTTAATAGCATGCAGGTCGAGAATCTTGATTGAAAAAGCAGTCAATTTATCTTTGATCGTAACTAATTAATCCGGCGTGGGTCAAATGATAACTTAAAGACGTTTATTTTGTCAAATCGGCAAAATGGCAAATTCACTGATTGGTCTAACTGAAGTTTGTGTTTTATCTTTTATAATTTTTGTGTAATTTGTTCTTTGAGTAGTAATTTTGCACCGTAAGATTATAAATTTCCAATTAAAGAAAATGAACCCAAAGTAAATATTAATTTCAAAACTACAGGAAGTTTTTAAGATGGTTTAAATCACTATTGAGTTTATCAATATTCAATGCTTTCTATACATCATCTAAATTTACGATTTTTTATGGCTGAATGATAAATAAATTTATTACCTGTAATAAGCATTAATTCTACATTTCTGCATGTTTTTGTTTTAAGATTTAGGTTAAGCTTTGTTTGGATTCAAGAGAAGGGAGACAATTTCATTGTTTAATTTTTTAAAATTTTTAACTCAAATTTATTTTAATCCATCTTTAAAGTCTAACAATTATTAATATTAATGATAAAGAGATTCCAAAGCCTATTGAGCAACAGGCTCCAATAAAAGTTAACTTAGGCGAGTGAATGTATTTTATTTTGCTTTAAAAATATGCGAATTATATGTAGATTCATAATTAAAACAAAATGAAAGAAAATTTGTTAGTCATCACATTTAAGGGAACCATTAAGATAAGAAAAACATGGATTTATATTTTTATGTACGAGTATAAACTGTTTAGGACGAGGCTTGGGGATAGAGAGAGAAAAGTATGATAGAGACAAGGAATGAAAAAAAAGAGATAGAGAGAAAGGGGGAGAGAGATGGTTATTAAAAAAGAGCAAGAGAATGAGAGAAAAGAATGAAGAGTAAGTGAGAGTGAGAGATAAAGAGAGGGAGCGAAATAGATTAAGGAAAGAGAGAGATAGAGTAAGAGAGAATGACAGATAGAGAGAGAGAGAGAGTGGAAGTGTAAGTATAAAAAGAGAGAGATCAAAGAGGGATGGAGAGAAGTGAAAAGGGGAGAAAGGCGAAATGAAGGGAGGATGGAGGGAGGGAGATAGTGAAATTGAGAGAGAGTGAGAAAAGAGAGAGAGAGAGAGGGAGGGAGAAAGAAAGAAGGAGAGGGAGATAAAGGGATATAGATAAAGATTAGAAAGAAAAGAGGATATCAAGATCAAAAGAGAGAAACAATAGAGAGGGAGAGAGCAAGGAGTGAGCATAGGAGCTAGAGAGTGTGATAGAGGAAGAGTGAGAATGTCTAGAAAGATAGGTGGAGAAGTGAGAGAGTGAGGCAAGGAGAAGAGAGAGGGTGAGGGATGGAGGGTGGGAGAGAGGTAGAGAGAGACCGTGAGGAAGATAGAGGAAGAGGGATAGAAGGGGAAGGGTTATAGAGAGAGTAAGAAAGACGAGAGATAGAGTGAGCGAGTGAGCGAGTGAGAGAGGGAGATAGAGGGAGTGAGAGTGAGAGATATAAAGAGAAGATTAAGCTAGAAGAGAGAAACGATACATAAAAGATAAGAGGAGTGGAGAGAAAAGAGAAAGATGTAAGGAGAGAGGAAGGGAGGCTAGATAGACAGGGAGTGGGATGGACCCATAGAAAGTCCAACTGAAGGATGAATGATTAGAATATGTAAATTCATTACAATAGATGGAGAGAAGAATGATTCCTCAGCGGAGTCGTCAGAAAAAAGCCATGGTGGGGAATTTTTGTGTATTGACACACGCCATAAAATTTCTAGAAAATTTCTATCCAGATTACTAGACATGACATTTTGAAGAATAGCATATCTTATTAAAGAAAGAAAATATATCCTAAGAAATGGGTCTGATCAGCCAGATGATGGAAGTCTTCATAAGTCTACGTAATCAAGATTTTTTCTTTTACCATACATGTGTAAGATTAGATTAATTTTAATTATAGGTCTCATTCCCTATAAGGGCAAGCCCTCGTTGTTAATTACATTTCTAAAGTAATGAGCCATAAGGAAAACTCTCGATTAATTTAATGAGTCAACTCATCATAGGTCAGACCTTTACAATTGAAGTAGTTAAGGATAAGTAGAAGATTCAAATTGGAAGAATTAAGCTCAAAGTAATGGGAAGACACAAATATGGGGATTGAACCATCCAATGGAGGAGATAATGGTCAATACTCGAAGACTAATGATTGATGAAAATGAAAAAAGATTGACAATGAGATTGAATTAAACAGGTGAGGTCAAAAGATGACTTAAGATACTTGATTTGACTTATTGAAATGATCGAAATTCATATGTTGAGGATGGAGCTAGGTAAGAAGGAATTCTAAATGAAAAAAAACAGAGTAGCTCTATGAAGAATTCTAAGAAGTGGACTATCCAAGATTATGAGAATAATGTCCCCGATAAAGATACTCATGACTTCTTGTCATCCCAGGGGCATTGATATCCATCAATGATAATTAACCTCATAAATCGGAATGCCCCTTGAATGTCGTAGAAAAAATGATTCATAGTTCTGAAGCAGTTTGAAATACCTTTGTTAATTTTTGACCTCACTTTTGGTTGAGGTCTAGTTTCTTCCTTAGAAGCCTAGGATCTAGTCAGAGGACTTTCCTGTTGACTATCTAAAACTCTTCTTTGCTCATCTTGAAGTTCCACATAAAGATTATAACCTCTAGCGCTTAGTAGGTGTGACCAATATGAGGGAGCTCAAAAGGAGTCCCCATAGGATTGTTTGGCTTTAGGGTTAGCCATGGGTGGTGTGGTCTTGGTCTTGCACACACACACTTTCACTTTTGGTCCAAATCCTTAGCCAAACTTGCATAGCTTTATCCTTTACTCTATTGGAAACTCATGTGAATGGTCCCCCAGACCATTAGCCTTGGGCCAGGGTTTGGCCAAAACCAGCACATGGAGGATCCATAATAAAAGTTCCCTTGGTCCCATAGCTCAATAGGGTGACCTCATGATTAAATTTATCAATTAATCCCAATTTTGACCCTTGTTGGCCCCAAACTTCACAAAATCACTAAATTACCCATAAATCCTAAATTTTTCAAAAATTCCCAAAATTAGCCAAATTCTAAAAATCTCTTAAAAAAATCATTTAAAACCATTCCAAATCACTCAAATTGACTAAAATATCTCAAAATTTTCAAAATTCCTAAAATACCCCTAAAAATCCCCAAAATTACCAAAATACTCTTCATACCCCAAAAATTCCAAAAAATTCCAAAAAAATCTAAAATCACTCAAAATGTCCCCAAAATCAATTTGAACCATTCCATTGAGCCCAATTTGACCAAATTGACCCCTTTTGACCAAAATCCCCAAATTACCCCAAATATCTAAATTTCTAATTTACCCTTAATTTCCACCAAATTGACTTCAATCTCACCCAATTTCAATTTTAAATAAAAATTCACAATATCCAATCCCAATTGAGACCAAAACCAAGCCCAATTGAGCCCATCTCAAACCCAATTTCAAACCCAATCCCAAAATCCCCAAATTTGCACTTAAGTCCAAATCTCCCAAATTGAACCTCATAACTCCAAAACTTCTACCCAATTGATATCCAAAACTCTTCATTACAAACCCTTGGACCAATTTGAACCATCAATTAAGCCTAACCTAAATCCTAGCCCAATTCAAACCCAAGTTTAGCCTAAATTTCCCAAAATTGATCATGAACCAAATTCCACTAAATTGAGCACCAAAACAAATCAAAATCACCCAATTACTTTTCAAAACTTCTCATGAAAATCATCCAATCCAATTTGATCAATCAAATGAAACAAACTTAAAGTATAGCCAAACCCAAATTCAAATCCAAGCTAATGACATGAATTTGAACCTAAGCCTTGAATTGAACCAAACCCATTCAAATTAACCAAGCCATGGTCACCACAACCATCCTTTGGACATTAGGGACCAGGCTAGACCCACCTAGCCAGACAAGGACCAAAGGTCCCTGGTTTTAGGGGATCTCTTCCCATATTGGGCTAAACCCAAATATATTTGTCATCAACCATCAAACCTTTAAGGATAATCATCATTAAGCTCTCGCTGGCTGACCCGACCACTCTAGCCACCATCCTTGGCCTGGCCGGCCTGCCTAGTGGTCGAAAAACATCAAAACTGAGAGGCCCCCATGGCCAAAACTCAAAATTTGAACTCCCTGAGTTTAGCTCATCCCAATTGGTTGCTTTAACCTCTCTTCTCCCCACCTAAGCTGTCCTTTGCACCCACTAGCCATCCATGATCGCCACTCCTTCCCCTCTTATTTAAACCCCACCTTCCACGACAAAAGAAGGAGACCATCAATTTTCTTGGGGAAACTCTGCCAAATTTCTTCCATAGCTCCTCCAAGACCTCCTAAGCACATTCAAACTATCTTCCATCCATCTTCCTCACTGTTTGAGCTCAATTTTAGAGCTCAAATCCAGGGACTTTTTTGTAATTCCATAAAATCCCCTCAAACACCAAATTAAACCACTCTTGAGCTTCCTTAGAGAAAGAGAGGAAGATTCTCACTGAAAGTCCCTCTGTTGAGCACCCTAACCTAGCTTTTGACCAACACTCATTGAACTTATACTTGGAGCTTATACCAAAGAAAACCAATACTTCCATAATGTTTGTTGGACTCCACTGAAGCTTCCACAAGCACCCAATCGAGGCCTCACCTCTTGGGAAAATGTATATTTCAAAAATCCTACTTTTTGGCTCGGTTTCACCAATTATGAAGAGAAGTTTAATTTCATGAGAATGTAACTGTATAGATATGTTCGCCTTGAGTAGATGAAAGTGTAGGAACAAACCGCATGTGATTTGGTTGATTATCAAGAGAGATCTTAAGGTTTTAGTGTGGACACTTAATGAGTTATGGCCATTGAGGACGATGACGGAGAGTCGTTGGATCGTGCGTGTATCGATTGGACGGTCCAAATCGCGTTAGACGAGAGGTGGGACATAAAGAGCAGGTTGACGAGGAGCTAAGTCTGATGGTGGTGTCGAATGGAGGAGTGCCACGTGGAGCTTCGAAGCTGCCTGAGATGCGCGGTACTGACTGGTTTGAGTATGGAAATAGGGATTAAGTATTTTATTTAATTTAGATAACTTCAAAAATTCATATATTTGTATAGAAAAATCTTAAAAACAAAATAAAAATACCCTGTTTCTCAGTGAACAGAGGAGAACAATGTTAAATAAAAATAAAAAATTATTTGATGTGTCATTGATTTTTAATTGATTAAATACTCTCTATAATGTTTTGATTTTAATTAACTAAATAATAATTACCATGACTTGAAATTTTAGGGGTTGATTTCTCATGTTAATAGGGATGTTCTCTAATTTTTTCAAGGTCAGAGAGCATCTTTATCTTTGAAACCCTAATTTTCAAGCCTAGATGGTTATTTTTGCCTAATTTTATAAACAAAAAATATAAATAAAAAAAATTATGGGATTAATTTTGGTAGGTCTTCCCTGGTTAGAGAATCTTAGGAAAAATATAAAAATGAATTTAAGTTATTTTGCGTATTTTTATTGTTAATTAAATGTATAAAACTTATAATAAATTAATTAAATAAAATATTATTCAAAATTTAGCAAAATCAATTCCACATTGCAAAGAATAATCATATTAACTCATTATGTGGCACTATAAGGCCGCTGATAAACCTAAAATATATAACATTTATGTACACATTTTTATACCTATTTTTTAGAATATTGCACTTTAATGGAAGATATTTGTGTGTTTTTCTTTTTGTTACAGTCAAATGGATGAATAATGGTATAAGGAGCAAAAAATGATCAAATTTGAAGCAAAAATGAAGAAAGTGAACAAAAGAACTACGACGCCTAAGCGCCCAGGACTAGCGCTTAAGCATCGGGATATCAGAGAAAGCCACGCCTAAGCATCACATAACTCACACTTAAGCGTCATAAGTAGTTATTTGCTGATTCAATGAATTTGGATGAATTTTTAAAAGGGTGTTTGAAGAAACTCTTGGTGAAAACGTAGGTTATGATTAATGAACACAAAATTAAATTCAAAAGGCTTATAAAAGAAAGCAAATCTTGGAAGATTCATTGAATGTAGACACATTTTGAAGAGACACCAAAGCACTTTTTGGAAAATTATAAAAGAAGACTTGGATTAAATGATTGAGGGAAACTCAATTAGCCACCACCACCTGTCTCTCATAGATTAATTAGGTTACTTTTAGATAGAAGAAAGGGAGGAGTTGTAGTGTGTGAGTAGAGAGTATTGTAAGAGAAAGGAAGAGAAGAGATTCAAAGGAACTTCAAGAGTTTGGTGGAGAGGAATTTGAGATAAGTTTTTATCTTTGTGACTATATTTGGCTTTAAGTTAGACTTCTTATGTGTTTACATGATTTCTACTTTTAAACTTAAGTGTTGTTGTATTTTTTTCATAAATTCTTAGTAGTTTTCTTTATCTTTATCCTTTAAATGATAAGTCATTAAGTGTTGGATGGAAGTTGTGAGATGTATTGGTTTTTAATGTCAGAATAAGTTGTGATGATTTTAAATCTTGTACCTCATTTAATTCTTGATGTTAATATTTATTGTGAGAACATGCAAGATCTGAGATGGTATTGTCTAGGTCAACTAATGGTAAGAATCACATGAGATTGTATGGATGAGAATGTAATTCATATGACTGAGTGCAAATAAATAGAGAAATAAACTTTGAAGGGTGTAGAGTTAGAGTATTTTAGAGTGACAGGATAAAGCGCCCAATTCAGTTTATTATTTTAGGTTTTAATACGAGATGTTGGCCCCTAGGTGGAGGGAGAAGAGAGAACTCTTGAGTGAGAGCTAGTATCTTCCCTACCTAGCCCGTCTTCATGACTATTCAAATTTTAAATTAGCCAATATTCTTTATAGAATCTCTAGTAAGGATAAAGAATAATATTGCTCTTATTTGACACAAAAAGAATTGAATACTTCCACAACAAAATTCATATACTTGTTACTGATTCATGATAAAGAAAAAAGATATTTTATTTATATTGTCTTTATCTTACAAATATCTAGTTAAATTTAGTTAGTTGTTTACTTTATTTTTAATTATCAAAATGAAAAATTACTAAAAAGAATTGAAATTCCATTCCTATTATAACATCTATAGTTTAGGTAAGAATATTTTTCAAAGTAGAGTTTGTTATTTAATTCCTTATTAATAGATTATAATTCTCCTTGTGGGTTTGATATTTGAGGCTTAATCAAAAAGTCTTGTATTGCTTGATAACGATATGTATACTTGCGTAGTTGACCAACTTTTTTTTTGTAATCGACAAATAAAAGAATTTGATGATGCTACTAGAAGATTTAAATTCTAGCAACTGTGTCCAAAGACTTGATCGCGACTTTATAGATGTGTCTGATTTGGTTAAGATGTATAATTATAATATTCAATAATGTTAAAGTCAAATTTGTCAATGCGAGTATACGTATTGCTCAAGTAATATAGGGCTCTAATGGAGTCCTAAATATCGATCCCACAAGGAGTTGTTTAGAATTACGAACTAAGACTTTAGAAAAGCAAGACTTTAATCACAACAACGACATTCAATTTGTTTATCTGTCACTAATAGGCAATTGAAATAAATCGATAATTTTAATAACTAATAAGTAACTAATGATATAAAGTAGGGTGTAATTGTGATATTCAATATATAAGAAAGCATCCTTCTCCTTGTCAAGAAATGATAGTGAATGGATAAAATGAATTAGTTTAATTTATATCGTGCCAAATAGGAGCATATATATTCTTTACCCTTTGGTCCAGACATAAAGAAGATTGACTAATCCTATGCTTGGTTACTGATTCTGCGGCTAGGCTGGGAGGATACTGGCTCTCACTTTGGAGCTCCCACATTCCCTCACCTGAGGGCCAACATCTACACATCAACACCTAAACGATAGGACCGAATTAAGGATTTTAGTCTGTCACTCTAAAATCTCTAATTTTTTGCCCGATAATAATATTTCTCTATTTATTTGCACCCAACTTTCAATGGATTTGACCTCCCTGAATCTTGGATGTAACCTTGCTTTAGTTGTAAAACTCAACATATTTTAACAAATCATATTAGCCAGATTGAAAGTAAATTAAGATCAAAGTGAAAAGATCATCACAATTTCTTAAGCTTTTTCATGGCTTCACCAATTCAAATCACCATTTCACAAATCTCAAGATAAGGAGAAAGACAGAGAAAACTACTCAGATCTCATGGGAAAAACACAACAAAACTCAGAATTCATATATAAAATCAAAGTCATACAAACTACAACAAGTAAATAACTTATCTCTAGTTTCTCCCCAAGAACACTCCTCAAAGTTCCTCTGAATCTCTTTCTTTCCTTACAACACATAGAATTCCTCTTCGAAGTAGAAAGGAGGAAGAAATCTCTCACTTTCCCTCTACTCTTACAATCTCTCAAGAAATTCCTCACAATATAGTTACACTCCAATGGAAATTCTATACACTAATGGTAACCTCCAAGGCCTCTAGCAAACCTTAGACTCCTTAGACTTCTTCTATTTTCGGCCAAAATATTCTTTTAAAGTTGTAGATGAGCTTTCCCATGAGTTGCTTAAGCATCCCTTCAAAATTTGGCCTTATCCAAAGCTTGAGTAGGCATAACTGTCGATCTCGCCTTCGGCGGCCTCGAGGGCACCGTCGGCGGGCTTCTAGATAATTTTTGTCCTGTAGTCTCCAGAAAATTGTGTTTAGAAAGGCAGAGGTAGACCTTGGAAGACTTGGGCTTATTGTATTAAAAATGATCTTAATTTATTAGAACTAAATGAAAATATGACACTAAATATGACGCAATGGAGAAAAAGGATTCATGTAGCCAACCCCACGTACTGGGATTAAGGCATTGTTGTTATTGTTGTTGTTGTAGTCTCAGGAAAATCTCGCCGTCAGCGGCGTCCAGAGTGTCGTCGGCGGCCTTGTTCAAATCTTCACATTTTGGTCCTTTTCGCTCCAAATTCGCTCTTGTTTGCATCTTTTTGCTCCAATAACCCTAATTCATCCTTCTTGCAACAAAACATCAAAAATACCTTTCTTTAAAGTGCAATATCATCAAAAATAGTATAAAATAGGTATGAAAATCTCAACATATTTTCCTTTAGTCAAAATCCCCCAAACTTAATTATTACTCGTCCTCAAGTAATTTTAGTACTATTTAAAAGTTATGATCTAATGCAGTAAAATTTAGATTAAAAAATACTATAAGTTTAATTTAAATAAATATCATAGTGATATTTTCAGAAAAATTCAAGTAATAGAATTAATTATGTAGCCACAAGATTATCTAGTCATCAAGTTTAAGAGTTCTAGTCTTTCTATTTATTTCAAGAATGACTATATGTTGCGATAATAAGTCACTTAGAATATTCAAGAGATAGAAACTTCAAGAGGACTCTACTAGTAAAAGGTCTAATTCCATAAATATATGTTCAGAAATGTATTTAAGTTTTCCTTTTAGGTAGGTCCAATGAAGCCAATTTTTGATTAGGCATATCCTCAAATTTCTCCTCACTTCCATACTTTTTCTTTCTTTTCTCTTTTTCATTTGGATTGTTTTCAATCCTATATATATTTTTCTTTTCTTTTCAGGGATTGTTTTCAATCGTTTCTTTTTCCTTTTTTAAGTGAGGATTACTATATCTAGATAGCCTTTAATGATTTTGAACTTCACTTTTCTTTCCCTAAATTTGAAACTCAAAGCATTTCTTTACCTTATAAATATTTCATAGTTTTTACATCATTGAGCTCGAATCTTTTCTTCTCAAATGAATTTCCAGATTCTTAATACTTCAAAATATAGTTTCCTTTACTTTAAATAGTTAACTATAATCTTATTCTCTTATACTAAATATCTTAAGTTACAAAATTTAATTTTCATTACAAAAATATTTCTTTAAATCTATTATAATATTTAAATAGTAATAAAAATATAGTTACCTGAATTAAATTCACTACATGAAATCATATAAATAATTTTTTAAAATATTGAAATATAGGACATCTAATAGTTAATCTTTTTCTTCCTTCCCCCAAGCTTAAATTTTTAAATATGAAATAATACAGGTGAAAAGAAAAACTATAAATATAAATCATACCTCAGTATTGTAGGCATTTTTATCATTCTGAAATTTCTACAGGCCTTCTCAAATTTTTACTTCACCTGGTCTGTAATATTAGGAGCTTTCTACACATATAAATCATTAGAGGAATTTCTGGGTAATGAAATTTTGAAATAAGTATAAAACTGAAATATTAAATAAGCACAACATTTCCTAACACAACAACAATGCTAAACAATTAAAACTAAAATGCGAAATAAAAAACACATTACACTACAATCCACAATACTACTCAACATCTATTAAACTACACATGCACATTTAACTATAACACTTACTTTATAACAAGAATTAAAGTTATCGAAGTACACAAAATAATAAAAATGAAAGTCCAAATACACAGACATCCATTTCTATTACAAAAGATCACAGAAATAAAAATACAAATATAAGTACATACATTTCATTCTATATCAAAATCCCAAGCTATATCTTCATCTCCTTGATCAACAGGTAGATTGGGTTGATACTGAGTATATCGGGGGCACTCAGGAAATGTAACATCAGGCTCACCTCTGTAGTGTCGGGCCTGAGCTTCATAATAAGCTACCTCAAAATTTGAATGCCTCTGCAGGTACTCACTATCATAATCATGTCAGCGTTCTAAACCTCCAATCCTTTCACTTATCAATTCTATACTCTTTCGCTGCAAGGTTAACTCACTCATCAAATTAGAGAGGGTAGGGGAACTAGAATGTGGAAGGTCATAACTTGTAGAGGGGACATCTCTACTAGTAGAAAGTTCTTGACTTCTACTCCCAGCTCTCCATTTCTCATGGGATTCATAAGTCATTAGATTAGTCTTACTAATGGGTTTCATAGGATAAACCCATTCTTCATCTCCAAATTCTACTCCAGAAAGTTTGCAAATTACATAAATAAGTCCAGGATGTCCTAGACCTCCACTAGTCTCACTCTTCGTTGTAGTCAATATTTTCTTAAGTATTATTCTCCCCACATTTATAGTTCTACTATTCTGAATACAGAAATTCAAAATAGCTCTATCTTTAGTTACCTCACTATGGTGATAGGTCGGTAATAGAGTAAAAGAAATGAAATAGTGTCACGCCTTAGAGGTGGCATTCAGCATGGAAGCAGAAAAATTTACCTATTCTCGCTGCTTTATCTTCCAGGTTCCTTTCCCATCAATAAGAAAGCTGATCACAACATTGAGGGGGCCTTCGATCATACTAAAGGATTCATATTGGCAGCTGTAAGAGTCTGGGAGTTCATAAAAAGTGTTGATGCGGGCGACAGTAAACTCAACAGGGAATCTACGCACTTGAACGATTCCATCATCAGAATAAATCACATTGGCGTAGAACTCCTTCACAACATTTGCATCCGCTTTATTGGTGGTGTAACAAAAGTTTTCCCACCTCCGCTCGGCAATAACTCGTTGGATTTCTCCTCCCAGACTTTCAAAAACTCGATCTTGTATGCACTTCTTTACTTTAAATATGAAAGTAAATTTTGTTTGAGCCATCGCATTGACGAAGCGAGACTTGTCAAACTCAACTCTTCTCTTTTGCCATTGAGACATTTCAATCTAACCAAGTTTATAAAAAAATTCCAAAAAATACTTCAAATATCTAAATCATGGCTTCCAATAATAATTCTAAGGGTTCAACAATAAAATCCATGAATTTCTCCCAAATTTTCTTCACATTCCAAAAATTTTTGGATCTTCTCAATGTGAAAAAAATTCATGATGGAAATCAAATATTTTTAGCTTGGAGTGAAGCTCTTACCTAGAGATGATCAAATCCAGTGTCAAAAAGCCTTGAAATTGCTCTCAATCCAAGATCTTTCAAGCCCTAAGTTGAAAATGACATTTTTAGGAGGAAGGGGATGATGAATAGCGGCAGTTGACTGGTTAAAATCACGGTTAAAGGTGTTTTTCGTGAGCTCGCCGTCAGCAGGGCTGTCGGCGCGCTTAATTGGAATTTAAATCCTAAGTCTTGGGAAAATCTCGCGGTCGGCGGCGTCGATGGCGCCGTCAGCGGGCTCTATTTATTTTGTCCAAATTCCGGATGTTTGAGATTTCGATCAATTCCAAGCCTAAACGACATCCGTTTAATCATTATAGACATAATTTTAAGTAACTAAATGATGTGCTTAGCACATATAAACTTTAACAACACAAAACATCACATTTATATATAATTCCAAGGGGTACAATATACGTTACATAACACACCTAAGTTTGGTATTTTCTCAACCTCAATACATTAATTCAGCGTCGCAATCCAAGCCACAACACTCAAAACGCTGAAAACAAAACACGTATGCTTAGCCTCAACTATACAGAGATCTATAAGCACAATTCTAAAGCAAAGCAAATACAAAGTTCAAATCAAAATACATAGATAAACATATAAGTAGTAATATAAATCTACTAAGCCTTAGACTCGGTACTCGATTCTCCTCTGAGATCACCCATTGATTGCACATGAACGAAGAGGTTGTAGAAGGATCAGAATGGAAGTTCTTCAGTAGAATCCTCTTTAATCAGTTTCATCCTCCTCATCAGTCGTGTCAAACTATCTTCTAAATGTCCACAATGTTGGAAATGTTCCTTCATCCTCCACTCCAGATGATCAAAGAAATCGTAGATATTATTAATTGTATTCATGATATTTTGTACCTCCTTTTCCAATTTCATGATTCGACATAGGATCACCAAAAAGTTATCAGGGACTAAGGGTTGAACTGACAGTGAATTCTGAGATAATTGATCAACTATCATGGTCATGTCATTTTCATCTTCAAATGATGGGAATCTTTCAGTTGGATCCAAAGGCTTCCAAAGCAGCAGTACTTTTTCTGAATTCTCATAGGACACTTGGAACAAACTGCAAAGTGAGAAAATTGTGGAGGGGCGTCCAAGCCCATAAGTTGATCCGTGAACGATTAGGCCCAAAATCGACTTCACAATTATAGATCCTATGTCAATCGACAGTCCCCTTTGGATGCAGTAATTTAAAATGGCATTTTCTTTAGAAACTTTACCGATCTTCATTGTCGGTAACAGTTTCGCAGAAATGAAAAAGTGCCAATGTTTAGAAACGGGATTCAGGAGTGTTGCAGAAAAACTAACATACCCGTTTTCTCTTGCTTCCCAATTGTCAGTTTCGTCCGTTAAATACTCGTAAATCTCATTCATCTGGTTTCTCGTTGGGATGAAATTGGAATAGTGGAAGACAGGAACATTTTCTATCATATATAATTCGTTGATCTGTGCAGGAGTGAAAGTGAGCCATCTCCCTCGCACATAAACAACTCCTTGGTTGATTCCATGTAAATTTGCATAAAATTCTTTTACCACAGGAACCACCACGGCGGCAGTAGTGTAGCACATTACTTCCCATCTTCGCTGCACTATCGTTTCTTCAATATCCGTCGTGGGATTAATCAATCCGCGATTCACCAATCCTCATTCTTTGATTAATTTTTTCTTCATCAGCAACTTGTTGAAGATTCGCTGCGCTTCTGTACTAATAAACTTCAGCCGATTGAAAACTCACATCTGGGATTATCAGGGGAGTTGAATGCCATAGGAATGAAATTGGTAGAGTTTCACTTCATTTTTGGAGGGAAAATATGATTAGAATTTGGATTTTTGAGTTTAAAAAGACTATTCCTGCCCAAAAATCGCCACTCAAACACAAGAAACTGTCATCTTACCGGTCTCGCCGTCGGCGGCCTTGAGGGCGCCGTTGGCGCACTCCTGTATTAATTTTGTCTGGACTCTCGGGAAAAACCCGCCGTCGGCGGCATCGAGGCCGACGTCAGCGCCCAAGGCAAAATTTTCACAGTTTCGCTCTGGTCCAAATGCGTTCCAATTTTTCTTCATGGATCCAATTTTTAAGATGTTTCAAGGGTAAATAAGAATAGTATAGCTTAATACTACAAAAAACTAGCAATAATTTCTAATAAAAACTACTATAATCGTGATCAAAGTAAAGATAAATATGGGTTGCCTCCTATAAAGCGCTTAGTTTAACGTCGTCAGCCCGACCTATTCAGGTGTTATTCAGGTTGACTGATCATTAAAATCTCTTTAAAATTTGGTCTTTTACCCTCATAATATGGTTTTAATCTATGTCCATTGACTTTTAATCTATTTCCCATTTTCTGATCTTCAATTTCAATAACTCCGTAAGTATAAACTTGAGTCACAGTAAATGACCCTAACCAACGAGACTTCAATTTCCCAGGAAATAATTGCAACCTAGCGTTGTAAAGTAAAACTTTGTATCTTGGTTCCAAGTGCTTTTGGTTAATCTTCAGATCATGCCATAACTTTAATTTTTCTTTATAAATTCTATTGTTATCATAAGACTCATTCCTTAATTCTTCCAATTCATTTAATTGTAACAATATCTTCTTACCAGCATCTTTCAAATTATAATTGAATTCTTTAATTACCCAATATGCCTTATGCTCCAATTCTACTGGTAAGTGACAAGTCTTTCCAAAAATCAGTCTGTAAGGAGTCATTCCAATAGAAGTTTTATAAGCAGTTCTATAAGCCCATAATGCAATATCCAATCTAGTGGACCAATCTATTCTATTAGGGTTTTCAGTCTTTTCAAATATTTATTTAATCTCTTTATTAGAAACTTCAGCTAACCCACTGGTTTGAGGATGATAGGCTGTAAAGATTCTATGAATAATATTCAATTTTTCTACCAATCTCTGAATATATTTATTCCTAAAATGGGATCCTCCATCAGTGATAATCATTCGAGGCATTCCGTATCTAGTGAAAATATTTTTCATCAAAAATCTTGAAACACTTTTACCGTCACAACAAGGTAAATCTTGTGCTTCAATCCACTTAGAAATGTAATTCACTGCAATTAATATATATAAGTTCCCAAATGAAGGAATAAACGGTCCCATAAAATCTAATCCTCAAACGTCAAAGATCTCCACTTCCAATATGAAATTTAGAGGCATTTCATTTCTTCTAGATATATTGCCTACTCATTGACATCGATCACAAGTTTTTATATATCTATAAACATCTCTAAATATGGTAGGCCAATAAAATCCAGTTTGTAAAATTTTATAAGCAGTTTTATCAATCCCAAAATATCCTCCAAATTCAAAATCATGACATTTCTGAATGATCAGCTCAGTTTCTTCATAAGGTACACATCTCCTCATAATAAGATCCTTACATTGTTTATATAAATAAGGCTCATCCAAAAAATATGCTTTCGCATCATGAATGAATTTTCTTTGTTGTTCCAATGTCAGCATAGGTGGCAAAATATCACTTAAAATATAATTAACAATATCAGCATACCATGGTATTTTCCACTCATTAATATTATAAAGTTGTTCATCAGGGAAACTATCTATAATTTCATTATCTGTGTTAGATAATTCATGGTTTACTAATCTAGATAAATGACCAGCAATTTGATTATCTGTTCCCTTTTTATCAATAACCACAAGATCAAATTCTTGCATCCATAGTATCCATCTAATCAACTTTGGTTTAGCATCCTTCTTTTCGATTAGATATGTAATAGCAGAGTGATCAGTATGCACAATACATTTAACTCCAATTAAATAAGATCTAAATTTATCTAAAGCATATACAATTGCAGTAACTCTTTTTCAGTAACAATATAATTAATTTGTGCATTATTAAGAGTTTTACTAGCGTAATATATCACTTTAAAAATCATTTCATACCTTTGTCCAAGAACCGCTCCAATAGCATAATCATTAGCATCACACATCAGTTCAAATGGTTTCTCCCAGTTAGGTGAAACTATAATAGGGGCTGTGATTAATTTTTTTTAATAACTCAAAGGCATTTAAAAAACTTTCAGTAAATTCAAATTTCTTGTCCTTTTCTAAAAGTTGGCATAGATGTTTAGTAACTTTTGAGAAATCTTTAATAAAACGCCTGTAAAAACCAACATGTCCAAGAAAACTCCTAACTTCTCTTACATTATTAGGAGGTGTTAGTTTAGATATGACTTGAATTTTTGCAGGGTCTCCTTCCATACCATCTTCTGAAATTTTATGCCCTAACACAATTCCTCCTGTAACCATAAATTGACATTTCTCTCAATTTAGAACTAAATTAGTTCTTTCGCATAACTTTAAAACTTTTTCAAGGTAATTTAAGCATGCATCAAATGATGTTCCAAATACAGAGAAATCATCCATAAATACTTCCAATCCATCATCAATTAACTTACTAAATATGGACATCATACATCTCTGGAATGTTGCAGGTGCATTACATAATTTGAAAGGCATTCTTCTAAAAGCAAAAGTTCCAAAAGGACTATTAAATGTTGTCTTTTCTTGATCCTCAGGAGCAATAGAAATTTGATGGTAACCGGTATATCCATCTAGAAAGCAAAACTATTTGTACCCAGCAAGTCTATCCACTATTTAATTTAAAAAGGGTAAAGCGAAGTGATCTTTCCTAGTGACAGTGTTTAATTTTCTATAATCAATGCAAATACGCCACCCAGTAACTTGTCTGATAGGTATTAATTCATTATTTCTTTTATTTCAAATATGACTTACCCACGCACTATCTGAAATAGGATATATAATTCCAGTGTCTAACCATTTCAAATTTTCCTTTTTAACAACTTATTTCATTATCGGATTCAATTTCCTTTGTGGATCAACTTTTGGTTTATATTGTTCATCTAATATAATTCTGTGCATACAGATTGAAGGAACGATTCCTTTAATATCAGCTAAGGTCCAACCAAAAGTTTTCTTATATCTTTTTAATGTGTCTAACAGTCTTTGCTCTTGTAGTTCTTTTAATTCTGAAGATATAATAACAGATAATGTAGATGAGTCTCCCAAAAACACATACTTCAAGTGGTTAGGCAATTTTTTCAACTCAAGTTTAGGTGGTTTTATAATTGATGGAAATAGATTCTTATCAACATTTTTTGTAATATCCAACATCTCAAATCTTTCCTGAACATAATCTAATTCTTCATTTTCTAATTTATCCAGAATAATTTCATCATTCTCTTCAATTACTTCTTTAAAATGCTCTTTTTTTTTTCAAAATTTGTATCTTCAAAATGTTCTTTAAAATGTTCGTTCAGTAGATGTTCAATAATTTTCATGCGAAAACACTCATTATCCCTTTCAACAGTAGGGTATTTCATAGATTTTGCAATGTTAAAAGTTACTTCTTGATCATTTACTCTCATAGATAATTCTTTTTTTTGAACATCTATCATAGCTTTTCCAGTAGCTAAAAAAGGTCTCCCTAAAATGATAGGTATTTCTTTTTCTTCCTCCATATCTAAAACAATGAAATCCACAGGAAAGATAAATTTATCCACTTTTACTAACACATCTTCTATAACTCCCTTAGAATATGTAACTGAACGATCCTCTAACTGTAGAGTTACAGAAGTAGGTAAGACTTCTCCTAATCCTAATCTTTTGAAAATTGATAGAGGCATAAGATTAATGCTGACTCCCAAGTCATATAAAGCTCTTCCATAAAAATTTTCACCGATAGCACACGGTATAGTGAAGCTACCAGGATTTTTTAATTTTTCAGGAAGCTTTTTCTGAATAATTGCACTACACTCTTCACTAAATGCAAAAGATTCGTTGTCCTTGAACTTCCTTTTCTTGTTCAGAATATCTTTCATAAATTTCACATAATTGGGCATCTGCTCTAAAGGTTTTTACGAAGGGAATGTTCACCATTAACTTCTTAAGAATTTCTAAGAATTTGGAAAATTGTTTGTTCTATTTGTGTTGCTTCAACCTTTGAGGAAACGGTGGTGGAGGTTTCTCCACAGTAATTTTCATTGGTGTCAATGGATACTTTAAATTTGGGTACTCATGATCCTTTTCTTTTTCGGTATCCACTTTCTCTTTTTTAGTTTCTATTTCTTTTTGCACTCTTGTCTCTAATTCTTTTCCACTTCGTAATTGAATCGCCTTGATTTGTTCTTTTCCTTGATCTTTAGGATTTGGTTCCACAGTGCTCGGAAAATTTCCTAATGTTTGGTTACTAAGCGCAGTAGCGGTATGCCCTAATTGGTTTTCAATATTCTTGATAGCAGTTCCTTGATGTTGTAATTTATTTCCTTGAATCTATAATTAATTTCCTTGATTCTATAATTGTTGACCCATGTTTAATATCAGCTCTTCCATAGACAACTTCTTCTTCTTAATTTGAGTATTACTGTTAAATCCTAGAGGATAAGAAATTCTATAGTTAAAATATCGCTGGTTGGATGAATTTTTTAACTGGGTTGTTTGCTCATTGTTGATTTGTAGAAGAATTGTTATTCCAATTAAAAATTGGATGATTCTTCCAACCTGGGTTATAGTAATTCAAAAATGGGTTGTTTAAGGTCTCATATGAAGGTTGAACATCCACAAATTGCCCAGATGAATTTTCTTCCACCATAGGAGGTGTTGAACAATAATTCACCCCATAATGATCTAATTTCTTTGATATTGCAACAATCTGCGAAGTTAACATAGATATTGCATCAGAATCATGGATACTAGCTACTCTTTTAGGATTTACCCGCTCAGAGGGCCATTAAAAATTGTTGGTAACCATCTCTTCTATTAATGAATAAGCCTCATCAAAAGGTTTTGACATTAGAGAACCCCCAGCCGCAACATCTATAATCAATCTAAGAGATCCCACTAATCCATTATAAAAAGTTTGAATTATTAACCAATCTGGTAACGAATGATGAGGACACTTCCGAAGAAGATCTTTAAATCTCTCCCAAGCTTCATATATTGACTCTCCATCAATCTGACAGAACGATGTTATGTCATTTCTTAGTTTAGCAGTTTTGGATGGAGGGAAATATTTGGATAGAAATTTCTATGAAAGTTCTCACAAAGTTCTAATAGATTCTGGTGCTAACAAATTTAACCACATCTTAGCCTTATCCCTCAGTGAAAAAGGAAAAAGTCTAAGTCTAACAACATCATTTGAGACTCTGTCATATTTAAAAGTAGCACATAGTTCTAAAAAACTAGCGAGATGTAAATTAGGATCTTCATTTGGTGTACCTCCAAATTGATTGTTTTGTACCATTTGGATAATAGCAGGTTTAAGCTCAAATGAATCAACTACTACATCAGGATTTTGGACAGATAAGTGAATCTCATGAGCCAATGTTCTTTATAGCATCTCTGGTAAGGGTAAAGAATATTATTGCTCCTATTTGACACAACACATTTAACATACTTCCACAACAGAATTTTTATACTTATTACTGATTCATGATAAGGAAAAATATATTTAAAATGGTGTGGGATTTTGAGAGATATTTAAAAGAAATTGTAGGAACTTTGCGTGGATTAGCATGAAACTTTGTTTGAGGGATTTCATCTTTTTTTCAAGGGAAAAGACTAAGTATTGTGTTCTTCATTATTTTATAATTTTTGCAAATACTTTTGTAGAGAATTTGTTTTGATTTAAACAAAGTTCTCTGTTGTGTTTTCTCCATGCTTAGTGAGTAGTTCTCCTTACTCTTTCTCCTTGTGATGAGATTTAATCAAGTTTTTGGCTCTATTGACGGGGAGGCAATAGTAAGAACTTTAGGAGAATTTTAGTTAAACTTATAAGACTTGGACTTAGAAATTATAATATTATTATATAGTGTATTTAATTATTGTGTATTTATTTTAAAGAAAAAATTAAAATACTAAAAATATTTTTGATATCTGTCATATTAGTTAAGTCTTTAGATTTGTATGCGTAGTTTAAGAGCTGCAAACTTTGAATTTTATGACTTGGATTTGGAGAAAGCTTTTAGGAAGATTATGAATAAAAAAAGTCTCAATGAATTTATGGTAGAAATGATAGATCAACAAAATAATCAATATTCAAATTTGGATTATAATGCTAGTCAAGGACCCCCAAGTATTGAGGAAAATTCATTTAGACAATCGATTGAAACTAGTCATGAGATACATAATTCTTATTCTGATTATTACAACCCAGGTTGGGAAAATCATTTGAACTTTAATTGGAATAAAAATTTTGGAGGAGAAAATAATTTTGGGAAGATAATCAATTTAATCAGACTTGTAGTTGGAATAATCATGGCTATTATAATGATGAACTTTCTTTACCTCTTATATTTAACTTCAATCCACAAAATGAGGAGAACGAGGTCTTATTAGAAGAGGATGTGATTCAAATGAAGAGCCAACTAGAGAGTCAAGAGGCCACAATTAGTAATATAGAAAACCAGTAAGGGAAGATTATTAGTTCAATTAACAGTTATCCTCTAGACATTTTAGCTAGTGACCCTAAGACAAACCCTAAGGAGAAGAGTGGTGAACAAGATAAAGCTATCCAAATAAGTAGTGGAAGAGAATTGGAGAATACAGTTCGAATAAGTATTAAGTTGAGAGAAGAGGAAAACATGATTGAAAGACCAATGAAAGAAATTCTTGAAGAATTAGAAAAACCCATTTCATCAACAAAGATAAATATCGAATGACCACCTTCACCATTTCCTCAACCACAAGGTGAAGAATTTGAAGATAACATGAGACCGAAGACTAACCTAGTAGAATTTGTTTCAGAATGTGAATTATCTAGAGAGAACCCGAGCCAAATTTTGGGGGATCGTGAACTATCATATAGAGATCCATTTCTTTTAAATTTCAAGGATGATATTAATATGAAAATTGAGAAAATCATTAGAAGAATATTTGATCTAGAAAGAAAATTGTGGAACAATGATATGAATCAATCCAAAAAAAGGAAAAGTTTAAAGAAAAAATAAATTTTCACGATTTTGTAGGAATCCGTGGATCTAAAAAATAATGGGTGACTGAGCAAGGATTATTTAAATGAAATTTTGATACAAGAGGAATCATTTGTCCAGCTAACGACGTTAAACCAAGCATTTTGTGGGAGGCCACCCATAGTTAGCAGTATGCTTTGATTTAGTATACTTGAGAGTCATTATTTTTAGTGTTGTATTGTGTTTGATTTATTATGGATTGCTCAGCTTGATTGATGATTGATGGATGTTTGGATTGTTAGTGGATTGATTTGATCTTTATGTGTCATTGTGGATTGATCAGTTTGATTGATATTGGTAGATGTTTGGATTGTTAGTGGTTTGATTTGATCTTTATGTGTCTTAAGGGAGGTGATTCCTTAACTTCTTATGACTTGACTTGTTTATGTTATATTACAATAATTAGATTAACGAGTCCACTATGAATTGGGTCTCAACCAGATTTGATTTTTACATGAAACATCTTGAGTTTGGACAGTGATAGTTCCATCTGAATTCTGTTACTTCCTTTCTCTGTCCATGTTTTTATTTGGTAGGAGTTATGAACCTATTTGATGAGCAGCATGTGGATGATCTTACACTATCTTTTATACTATTAGAGGTGCATACTTAAAGGGATATGGCGGTGTCTGATGTCGGTGCACATGAGCTAATATATTAGAGATAATCATATCAATTGGGTTAGGCCTTATATAATCATTTAAAAGTACCCAATTTATTTGTGTAGTGATTCCGTTAGAAAATGGAATATCAGTTAAAGGAAGAATTAACTCATTTATCATGTGTGTTTGTGTTTATGTTACAACAATATAAAAGATTTGGAGAAGACTTTAATATATATACTTATACAGATACTTTTCTTTCTTGTTAGATCTTTCTTTAGTTCAATTTTATTTTGGCATGTTTAGTTTAGATTTACTTTCTGCCGCATATTTTTTATTTCAAATAAATACTTGTAGATGTTTTTGATAGACACTCATGGTAGATAAAATTTATGAACTGTTTTTCTTCCTGCTTATATTTTCTGTATTGAATTCTATATATGTTAAAAATGAAGTTTGGGGGTAAGAAAAAATAAATTTTAAAGTTAGTAAACTTCCTTTTAGTTTAATATTATTGCAAGCATATTTTATGCTATATTTACTTTATCCTACAATTATTATATCATGATTATGCATGAATATAAATTTGATAGGATGTTGTAGTAGCTGGAAGATTTAGCTTTTGCTTTTTCTTCTTGCTACATTTTATGGAATTGATTGTAAAATATTTAAAAATTCAAGTTTGGGAGAAGGAAGAAAAATCTTTCAAACTTAACTTTATTTGTCCTTAGTAACCTGTATTTAATTTGATATCGCTTTTATAATGACTTGTGGTATGTGGTGTAATCTTTAGGTTATTATAAATTTGATTTTAGAGGTGTTAGAAGAAACCTAATTAAGATCCTATGTGATGAAACTGTTCTAGAGTTAAGATAATTTATAGGAAACATTAAGAAAATGATTTTACTATTTATAGTAGAAAAGGAGTTGAATATTTGAAAGCTTAGATTCTTAGAATTATACTTAATGAGAGGTGAGTCTTTATTAAAAATTTGTCAAACTAATACTTACACTTTTAAAAAGTGATAGATAGTTTTGAGTTTTGAACATTAGAAAGAGGACAGTGAAATTCAAAATTATTAAAGGTCTATCGAGATATAGTAATCCTCACATATAAAAAAATACAAAAAGAAAAAAGGAAAAAGAATGAGTAGCAATTGAAAAGATTCTGAAAGAAAAAAAAAAGAAAAGGAATGTGAGGAGAAGCCTCATCAAAAATTGGTTTCGCTTGAATCTTTTTAAATGAAAAGACTTGGGAACAATCATATGGTTATTCTTATTTTAAAAAAAAAATTATTGATTAAATTGGCATAGATAAGGTGCTTAAATTCTATTTTCAAACTTTCTTTGAATCTTTTGTTTGACAAATTTCAATAATTTTTAAAATAAATTGAAAATCAAGATTCCTAAGTCGAATATGAGACATTCTTACACTCTAATCCTAGGTTGAATTGCTGGAATTTCAAAGTTACACTATAAAATTTTTGACACAAAATTATAGGAAACACTATTGAAACCCACTACTTCAAATTAACAAATTTGAACTTTAAAATTATAGTACAAGTAACGTTTAAGTTTGGAAAATTGATCCACTTAAAAATTACTTGTTTTTAGTGCATATTTTGTGATTGTTTAATGCATATTTTTAGTGATATTGCACTTTAAAGGAATGTATTTTGTATGTGTTTGGTTTCAGATACATGGTATAGACATTTAGAGAAAATGAGGGAAAAAATAAGCAAAAATGGGTTACTTGGTATGACGACATAACGCCACCCCTGGTGCCATCGCACCACCTGACGGTCTCTATAATGTTAATAACCACATTTCTAGAATATATATTGAATTTTGCCAAATTTTGAAGAGGTTCTTGAAACACCCTTGGTTATTTTCAGAGATCTACTAATAAGACCAAGAATTTGAAGGAGAAGAGGAGGCTTTGGCGAGAGTTTTAGTGTGGTGTGTGTATATGTGTGTGTGATTGTTTGTAAGGAGAGATTGGTGAGAGATTTGGAAAGGCAACTGAAAGAAATTGTAGGAACTTTACGTAGATCAGCAGGAGACTTTTTCAGAGGAATTTTCATCTTTCTTTCAAGTGAAAAAGATAAGTATTGTGTTATTCATTATTTTATAATTGTTGTAATCACTTTTTTAGTGAATTTGCTTTGATTTAAATGAAGCTTTCTGTTGTGTTTTCTCCATGCTTAGTGTTTAGTTTTTATTACTCTTTCTCCATTTAAAGAGATTTAATCGTGTGGGATTAGAATGGTTTGAGGATTTTTCATTTATTCATAAAATTGTGATGGTATTTTCATCGATTTTCATAGAGTTTGCAAACTGATCACTTGTGAGGTTAAAATCTGTTGTGAAATATAATAACCTGGGAGGGCTATGATTTGACCAATTAGTGAGTACAACATTTCAACTTGGGCAGATTCGTTGCGATCACCTTAGGGGAGTGCAAATAGATAGGGAGATAAGTTTTGATGGGCGCAAAATTGATGTTTATAGAGTGACAGGCTAGATTCTTTTATCAATTTGGTCTAGAGTCTGAATCTTAATGGTCCCTAGTAGGTTCTATAGAGAGGGCACAGTCGGTAATATGAAAGTGAGAGGCCAGAATCTACTCAACTCTACTACACAAGCTAGTGAAAACTCTAGGTTAGCTAATGTTCTTTGCTAGTATCGAGAGGATTGATACACAAAAAATATATGCATTTTTAGACCCATATTTTATACTCTTTTTTGGTGATATTGCACTTTAATGGAAGGTATTTGTATGTTTTCTTACGAGAAGTTAAAATTTTTTTAGCACAGACGGTGCCAAAAGCAGCGCTGACAGCGTCTTTTGATAGTGAGCATCGAATTAAATTGCAAAACACTAGTGCCAATTGCGCCAAAATGGGCGCTAATGTCGATTCAGCCCCAGTTTCTAGAAGATTTGACAAATTTGGACGCATTTTGAAGAGTTTTTAGAGGCATCTATTGAAGAACAGACTCTAGGCTTTATTTGGAGCCAAAATTGATAAAAAAATTGACTCTTCCTGACATCTTATCGCCCCAATTCAACCTTCTACGCATCACACATTCTTCCATTTTTCATTCTACAACCATTTATAGCCCATTATTCTTATAATTTAGAGTTTTTTGGTGAAATTAAGTGTGAACTCTTCTCTAAGAGTGTTGGAGAAGGAGAAAAGTGAGAGATTTCTTCTTCCTACATTTACTAGAAGAGGCTACAAGGAATTTGCTTTGAGAAAGAGTTTTAGATAAGTGTTGTATGAAATTTCTTTTATATATTAAATCTATGTTTTTGTTGTGTCTTTCTAATGAAGTCTGAGTAGTTTACTTTATCTTTCTCCCTGCTCTGAGATATGCTGAAATGAAGAGATAATATGGATGTGCCAATATTAAAATATAAAATAGATTGTGATAATTTTTCAACTCCAAACTTAATTTACTTTTTGATCTGGCCAATTGAATTATTAAAATATATTGTGAAACATATGATCCAGGAAATGAAGTATGAGTTCTACAACAGAGTGAGAATCAAATTTGATTCCATTAAGGAGAATTTCGTTCATAGAATTAAAAGCAAATAAATAGGGAAATGTACTTTATTTGGGGTAGAATTGGAGAATCTTTAGGGTGACAGACTAAAATCCCTAATTCTGTCTTAGCCTTTAAAAACTAAAGCGAGAGTTAGTCTTCAGGTGAAGGGAAGTGGGAGCTAGTATCCTCCTAGCTTAGCCACGGATTTAGAGACTAAACTTGGGATTACCCAATGATTTTCTATAACACTGTATCAGGGTAGAGAATTAAAACTGCTTCTATTTGGCACAATGCATATTAAAACCTTTTATCTCATCTCATTTTACAAAAATCTCATTGTAGTGGGAAAAATGCTTTTTTACATAAGAAATCTTCATCACATAAACATAGTTTAATAGTTTAGTAGTTAATGTTAGAACTCTGTATTTCAATATTGTTATTAGTTAAATAATTTAGTTCTGATAATATCTCAACATTTGAAATTAGTGACAGTAATTTCGTTTTGAATTTATATGAATTTTCTAGTAAATTTATCATTTCAAATTTAAACCTTCCTCATGGAATCGATATTTGGGGCTTAAATAAAACATCATTTATTACTTGATAACGATGCATATACTTGCGTAGAATCCCAACATTAATTGCTCAAATTTCTATTTCATAAAATATTACATTAAGGTTTTGACACTATTGTATAGCGGAGTCAACTATATAATTTTTACACAAATATATTCACATTGGGATCAAGTTTTTGGCGTCGTTGCTGGGGAAGGTAACGGTAAATTATATAGATTTGGTAAAATAGGAAATTTAGGGAAAATTAATTAAAAAAATTAAAAATTTAAAAAAATAAAAAAAATAAAAATCCAAAAAGTAAATATATTTTTATTTAAGAATTATTTTTAAGAAATTTTTATGTGCTTAATATTATTTTTTATGCAAAATATTGGATCCAAAAGTTTAGTACTTTACGATTCAAAATTAGAGCGTACTATTAGAAAAATTTGAAAGCAATAAAAAAATCAAAAACTTAAACAAAATGGCGAACAACTTAGATAATCAAATAAACGAAAATCAACAAAGAACTTTAAAAGATTATGCTAATCCGACAATAAATGAACTTAACTTAACAATTCAACATCCTAATGTTGCTGCTAATTCATTTGAGCTTAAACCTGTTATTATCCAAATGGTACAAAATAATCAGTTTGGAGGAACACCTACTGAAGATCCAAACTTACATCTTGCTAGTTTTCTTGAAATTTGTGCTACTATTAAATATGATGAAGTGTCTAATGATGTTGTTAGGCTTAGACTTTTTCCTTTTTCATTAAGGGATAATACCAAGGCTTGGTCAAATTCATTAGCATCTGCATCTATCAGAACTTGGGGAGAATTATCACAAAAGTTCTTGCTAAATATTTTCCACCCTAAAAAACTGCTAAGTTAGAAATGATATTACATCTTTTTATCAGTTTGAAGGGGAGTGATATATGAAGCTTAAGAAAGATTTAAAGTTCTTCTTAGAAAATGTCCACACCATGCTCTACCAGATTGGTTAATAATTCAAACGTTTTATAATAGATTAGTAGGATCACTTAGATCTATTGTAGATGATGCTGCGGGTGGATCACTAATGTCAAAATATTTTGATGAAGAATATTCTTTAATTAAAAAAATGGCTACTAACAATTTTCAATGGTCCTCTAAAACGGTAAATCCTAAGAGTAGCTAGTATTCATGTTTTTGATGCAATGTCTATTGTAGCATCTCAAATTACTGCTATTTCAAAAATGATTTATTAAATATGAGTGAACTATTCTCAAATACCCCCAGTATTAGAGGAAAATTCACTAGGACAGATCATTGATACTCAATCATCTTATGAAACTTTAAATGTTATAAATAATCGAAATAACAAACCTTATTTTAACTTTTATAATCTTGGATGGAAAAATCACCCTAATTTTACTTGAAATAATTATAACAATTTGGTGAATCCCTCTAGAAATTTGAACAACCAAGGAAATCCTAGTTATCAACCTTATTATCATCCTGGATTTAACTCTAATCCTAACCCACAAGCTAAGGAAAAGAAGTTGACGATGGAAGAAGTAATGTTAAACATGGGAAATCAAATACAGAATCAAGGGATTGCTATTAGAAATATTGAAAATTAATTAGGACATATTGCTACTGTACTCAGTAACAGACCTTCTGGAATTCTTCCGTGTATGGTGGAAGTTAATCCAAAAGATCAAAATAAGGAGCAAATTAACGCTATTCGATTACGAAGTGGAAAAGAAGTTGAAATAAAGATTTAAAGAGAAACTGAAGTTGATGAAAAGAATGAAGCAATGTTAAGTGACCAAAATGAAAATGAACAAACACAAGGTCCTTTAGAAAAACCATTATCTCTGTTTCCTCAAAGACTGAAGCAGAAAAACAAAGATAAACAATTTACAAAATTTTTGGAAATCCTTAAGAAGTTAACGTTAAAAATTCCTTTTGTTGAAGCCTTGGAACAAATGTCAAGTTATGTGAAATTTATGAAAGATATACTAAAAAAAAAGAACTTTACAGATTATGAGACCATTGCACTCAATGAAAAGTATAGTGATATTATTCAGAAAAAGCTTCCTGAAAAATTAAAAGATCATGGTAGTTTTACTATACCTTGTGCTATTGGTGAAAAGTTTTTTGGAAAAGCTTTATGTGATTTAGGAGCGACTATCAATCTTATGCCTTTATCAATCTTTAAATGTTTAGATTTGGGGGAGATTTTCCCTACTACTGTAACTCTTTACTTAGCTGATCGATCAATAACTTTTCCAAAAGAAGTTATAGAGGATGTATCGGTAAAAGTGGATAAATTTATTTTCCATGTAGACTTTATAATATTGGATATGGAGGAAGATATAGAAATTCTTCTGTCGACACTATTTTGGTTGAGGAGTTGCCCGTAAGAAGGTGTCGGTCACCGAAATCAAAATTCCATCCCCCGCTTTGGAAGGATGTTTTAATTTACATGCATATATGAAATCAAATCAATACCATATTTTTTATAGTTTAAATGAAAGAGCAATATACCTTAAATCTTATATCTATCCCAAAGGATAAACACAAGACTTGAGGATGAGGCTCAATCAAATAAACTAAAAAATATATGACATCCATTTGGTATGCAAAACAGTTTAAATTGCTGACAATTTCCTTTATATAATATAAAGAATTAAATAGGGTTTATATTAAGCTAGGTTCAGACAAGCTTTTTATAAGGGCAAGCCCTTATAGTTAATTATATCTTAGATAAGCAAAGTCACCTAAGAAAACTCTCGATAAAAATCAGGAAATATTATCTCCAAAGAAATCAAAAGGATGGGACTTTTCAATGAATTCAGAAAAAGAGGTGTGAAAGGGGAATAATTCAAATTTGGAGCATTTTGTTGTAGTCTCCAAAAGAGGAAGAACTAGGAGATGTCACAAATCCGTAGGATAACCTCGGTGACTTCTCAATCTACATATTATTTGGCTTTAGTTTTCAGGATAAATTATTTGAATGTTTCATCTTGCCAATTTTATTTAATTAGGGCTCACATTTGTGTGAAACGATCACACAAATAGCCTAAAAGATGTGAGGATTAAGGTTATGAGAGATGACAACCTCATAATCCTAAGACGAGTTAAGGCTTACATTGTATAGCAGAGTTGTACCAAGGCCAGAAGATAAGGTGAGGATTTATGTTGCATAAGAAGACAACCTCTAAATCATATGACTTGGTTGTTTAATTCTAAGGAAGAAAATTGGTTTAGCAGGGGAAGACAGGTTTTCCTATTGAAGATGGTTGTGCTGCCCACCATGCTAGCTCCAAGCTCCTTGTCGTGATGAGTTTGATTTTTCTAGTGTGTCAAGTTATGATGTCAAATCAGATGGCCCTATGGTTATAGTTCAATAAAAAATTTATGGAGGCATGATAAAGTTGATTAGATCGACACCGGTTAAAATCCTATGGTTCCCTCATTCCGGTACCACTATTTTCTATTGGATTCACTTTGTTCAAATGAATTTACTAAACTCAACTTAATGAGTCCCATACTTTCATTAAGACCATGGGAAGCCTCGTTAGCAACCATAGGTTACCTCCTCCGAGGTATTCCAGATCATCCGATAGAGATGTCTTAATTTCGTTATAGTTGTAGTTTTTATGATATTTGTGATTAGATTTTGATTTATTTAATATTTTAAATGTTGTGGAGGTGATTTTTATCTTGGTTGATTTTAATTTTGTTTTTGGGTTTTGGTTATTTGTGGTTATCCTAACAGTTTTTGTTTTCATGTAGGGTGGCGTCGTTGTTTAACATACAAGCTTTGTAAGCATAAAAAGTACAGTATGAAAGAACCAGAATGATGACACTGTAAACTATAAAAAGCGTACCTAGCGAGTCTTCTCGTTCCACCACCAGAAACTAAAAATGCATACGAGAGCACTTTCTATAAAGCGAAAAAGTAAGGTTTTAGTGAGCTATCCAACTGTAGATTATCTCTTGGTGGGTCCCTATTAATTTGATTAAGAATGATTTTTGGTAAGAAAAACATATTAACTTTAATAGATCTCCAAGGTATCCAACAGATCTGGAGAAAGAAGCAGGTCCATGCTTCCCTCTCACTGCCTTGTGAAAAGTCTTGAACTCTTTTTAAACTTATTATGTTGTTTAATAACTCATCCTGTAACTACCTTCAATGCTCAATGAACATTGTTGTTTCAATTATCCTTAAGAGTAGGGTAATTATCACTTATAATTTAATTTGAGGATTATGCGGGTGAAGACCCTTAAAGGGGCAAGTTAATGTTATCAAGACACTTAGCCAACTTTTAATTTGGGCTTGTAGTGTTTTAGAGATGTTCAATTTTTTATTATGTTCACTTTTTTAATCCTCATTTAATCAAATTTAATTTAGCTTGGATCACTACTAAGCCCTTTAGCCTTTTGATAGATGTCTTAGTTATATATATATATATATATATATATATAAAGGTTGAATTTTAATTGATGATGATTCATTTTTTTAAAGTCATTTGAACATTAAATAGGGGTGTTAAATTAGGGAGTTGTCAACACCCAAAATCATACCCCTAAGTCTAGGATCATTTAATTGATTAGACTTCAAAATTTTAATAATTTAAGGAAACTACAAATTTATCCTTTAATTGGAAGAAGTGAGATTGGTTTCTACTAATTAATTCCTTGTGTTTTATTCATCAAAATATGTTGATTAGGATCAAATGTTACCCATTTCCCTTTCTTGAACTAAGATTAAATGTTAATTAAGGTTACATTTCTAAAATTACACTTTTTGCCCCTAAGGCTCTAATGCTTCATAATTCATCAAATTAAATTCAAATGACTTTGGAATTTGCATCCCACCTCACTCATGGGTCAATTAAGACATCAGAGGAGAAAATGTGATTTTTCAAAATCTATATATTTATTTATATGCAAGAATGAGATTTTTCAAAGAAAATTAAACAACTTGACCAAGGTAAAGCCTAATCTCTTGAAATTTTTATTGGATATAGAATTAGACCAGAGAAACATTAAGACCAAATTTCATGATTTTTTGAATTTTATTTGAATTATTAGAATTATTTTGAGTTTTGGAGTGTTTATTAATTATAAAATATTTAAATGTGGAAAATTAAGTTTTATATTTAGTAAATATTTCTGAGGTCAAGGAACCCAGAGAAACAAATTTCACATTTTTCTGATTTTTATTTGAATTGTAAGAATTATTTTAGTGAAAATCCATTTTCAGCCGTTAAAAATTATTTTAAGCTTCAAAATTCAATATCTTCACTTAGAAAATTAGGAAAAATATTCCAATTATTTTTAACTACTTAGGAAAAAATTTGGAATATTTTCAAGATTTTATTATTTTTGTGATTTTTATCTTTTTTTTAGTTATTTAAATATTAAGGAAAGGCTTAAAAATGGAATTTTTATTTTAATTACAAATTCATTTTTAGAAAATTCTTCTGATCACGGAGAACTTCCAAAACGAATTTTTATAATATTTTGAGTTATATTTTAATTGTTAAAAATTATTTTAGTGTTAAAAATGACATTTAACTTAAGAAAATCATTTTGAGTTATCAAATGAGCTCTAAATATTTTTAAATTTTTATGGGGAGTTTTTTGAACTTCATTTTACAAGGGAAATTAAAAACCAAGTCATTTAGATGTTTGTGTTTCCCAAAATTAATTTTCTTTACATTTTAGGGTTTGTGAAAATTAGGTGCATTCTTAATGACTTAAATCATGAAACATTTTTCAAAGGTTTCTCTGACCATAATAAACCTTCCAAAATTTTCTTGGAATTTTCTATGCAACATACTAATTATTATGATTAATTTATGCAAATAATAGAAATAAACTTAAAAAATATGGATCTTTGTCTAGAGATCTCCTCTGACTTTGGAAAAATCAGAGAATGTTTCATAAGACAGAGGCAACAACATGCCAAAATTTCAAGCCATGGTGAAATGTCTATAAACATGAAGAATCAAAAGACACAAAATAATGTTTAATTAAATAAAAATAAAACATGCATCACATAAACTTCAAATTATTTTCACATTGTTCTCCTCTGCTCACCGAGTAAGAGGGTATTTTTATTTTATTTTTGTGATTTTTCTACACCAATATATATATTTTTAAAGTTAGGGATCATTTTCTGATTTATTTATTTGCTTATTTATCTTTTTAAACGCGCGGCGCCACCTCATCCTAAGAAGCTTCGAATGGCAATGCGACACACTCCCATTCACATATCGAGAGTTCATCCGGTTAGATCTCATCCATTGACGAGATAAACGCGCGATCAGGCGCTCCCCGTCATCATCACCAAATAGGCTAGCCCGTGACTGTTAACATTAAAACCATAAGATCTCACTCATTTCCTAACTAAATGACCTCAGGTTTGATCCTACGAACTCGTCTTAGTGTGACGAACACATCTATATGGTAAACATGCCATTAAACTAACCCTAATCAAATGGAGAATCAAAATAGGCTCAAGAAGAGGGGAAGTTCAATACATTTGCTCTCAGAAGGGAAGCTGCAATCAAAGGTGCTTGGCACATTCGTGGAGGTTCAAGGAGGCTAAGGATTGAGCCTCTAGTCTTGGTGAAAATTCTAGACCCAAATTCGATTAAGGCCGGATTTGGGTGTTGGACTTGAGCTATCTTAGAGGTTCTATACAAGGAGGACTTGATAGGGCTTTGTCTTAGTTTAGTGTGATGATGGTGTGGGTGAGCTTAATTTGGATTTGGTGCACTGTGGAGGTGTTGTGGAGAATGTCCTATCTCCGACAAGGATTTGAGCTCCAAAATTGAACTTCGGTAAGGAGAATTAGGGCAATTGAGTGGTTGGATTGCACTGTGGAGGTCTCATGGAAGCTCAGTGAGTAATTTCAGAGGCTATCCTTAAGAAATTTTTTAACACACCTCCCACGGCCATGGAGGTGGAGGTTTTAAAAAAATGGCGTAGGGTGGCTCTGTGGGCCAATGTATGGGTGCAAAGTGTTGCCTATATGGATGGCAGGGCGGGTCTAAACTTCAATTGAGATGAGGTGGCCTATAGATTTGAATTGGGTTTGGATATCTTGAGGGTGGCTCACAGTTTTGGCTCCTCCAGTGACTAGGCCAGCCGGCAAGGCTATGGGAGGTGGTCAGGAGGTCAGCTGAGCCAGAGGAATCTGTCACTACAATTTGTTTGGGCAGGTGTTTAGTTTTAGTAAAAATCCCTTAAGCTTAAGCAATTTTGGAAAGAAATCTCTTGATTTGGGGATCCTTTGGTCCATGGCTCATTTGGGTGGCTCCATGGGGTTTAGCCTAGTCAATAAGGTTCAAAATTTGGCTATGGTGGCTTTGCCTTGACCAATTTGGCTAGATTGGGTCAACTTTTGGTGAAGGATGTCCATGTAGATCAATTTGGCTTAAAGTTGGTTAGGGTTAGGCTATCCATGAATTTGACCCCAATTAATTGATCAAAATTATCTATATGATTGTAATGATCATTATTTGTGAAGTATTGAAGTAATTTTGAGTTCATTTGGAAGCTCAATTTGAAGGATTTCAAGATTTTGGTCAATTTGGGCATGTTGGACTAGACTACGGCTTAGGTTGAGCTGTGCTTGGAATTTGGCTCAATTGAATGGTCCAAATGATCAAATGAGAAGTTATGAATATCTTTCATGAAGGAATGGAGTGGAAATTTTGGGGCTAAGGCAATTAATTTGGTGGAATTTTCAGACATGGCCAATTTAGGAAAAAATTGGGGCTTTTTGGACTTAAATCAAAATTAAATAAAAATTGAGGCTTTACCAAGGCTAATTTAAGGTCATTTTTGATGTGTAGTAGTGTTATGAACAGTTTAGGATTCAAATTGAGGCCAATTGAGTAGGCTATAGGGTACAAGTTGGTGGAACCAAGTCAAAGGGCCAAAGTTGGGGTTTCGACTTAGATCAAAATTGGGCTCAAAGCATGGAAAAATTGAGCATGGATTTGGTTTATATTGGTCATATAGAGAGTTAATTTGAAATTAGGATTAAAATTGGGGGACATTGGGACCAAATTGATGAACATTTGAGGTGAATTTAGAGCAATTGGGCCTTTAAAGGCACTTTTGGGGATTTTGGTCAAAATGGTCAAATTTGTCAAATTAGGTCATGTCGTAGTCAAGAAAAATGAAATTAAGAATATTTGAAAGGTTTTGGGAATTTTTGGGATTTTTTGGAATTTTTGAAATTTTGGGCTAAGGAGGGGCATATTGGTAATTTAGCAATTTTTTGGGGATTTTAGGTAAGTTGGATGTTTTTGAAATGTTTGAAATGATTTTTGAACAAATTTGGGTATTTTGGGTAAATTTTGGAATTTTGGCCAAATTTAGAGTTTCAAGGGTACTTAGGTAATTTGTGGGAGTTTAGGGGCAAAAAGGCAAAGTTGGGTATTTTTGATAAAATTGGAGTGCCAACCACCCTACATGAGCTATGGACCAATGGAAATCCCATTCGAGTCCTCTATGTACTGGTCTTAGCTAAACCCTAGCCTAGGGCCAGTGGGTTTAGGGGACCATCTACATTAGTCTTCCAAACGATAAGGAATCAAAGTCAAGAAATTTTGGGTTTAGAGTTGTGAGTGATTGTGAGTGAGGTGAGTGTCTTAGCTCCAGATCAACACCCAGGGTCAACCCTAAGGTCAAGCTGTCATATGGGAACTCTCCTTAGGCTCCCCCATAATGACCCCAACTAGTAAGTGCTAGAGGTTAGGACCACTATGTGGAACTTCAAGTTGAGTAAGGAGGAGTTTGGAATTTCTAATGGTGAGGGTTTTTTTTCTAGTTCTCTAGGAATAGTCAACAGGAAAGTCTTATGGCTAGACCGTAGGCTACTAAAGAGGAAAAACTAGACCTCAAACAAATTTGAGGTCAATAAATGGACCCTTAATAGGTGTGGTGTGCTGGGCAAGCACAACACGTGTATTGGCGTTGACCGATGTGATCAACAAAACCAATACAAATTCCTAAGTCAGTAGACCTAGAAGGAGGTGTAGAATTGTTTGTGTTATTTGTTTCTGCTGGGGAATTAGCAAGTGAATGTTTGATTGAAATCAAGAAGCGGGAACTCTCGTTAGGGATTGGAGAGTGGGTTTGAGTTATTAAGTTTCAGGGTATTTTAGAGGATGTGACTCAGTATGTAAGTGCTGACCCCGAGGTGGGAATTAAACTTTGGGTATTAATTTTAGAAGAGGATTGGGAGTTAAGGAATGACCTCAAAGGAAGTGAATCAGAAGTTAGAGACTGATTCTAAAATGAGAATTGAGAGTTAAGGATCATTCTAAAAAAGAGAGAGAGTCGGAAGTTCGAAACCGACCTCAAAGAAGAGAGGAATCAGAAGTCGAGGACTGATTCTAAAATGAGAATTGAAATTTAATGATCAATCTCAAAAGAGAGTCAAAAGTTAAGGACTGACCTCTAAAGAAGTCAATCAAAAGTTAGGGGCTGATTCTAAAATGAGAATTGAAAGTTAAGGATAAATCTCAAGAGAGGGTCGAAGTTAGGGACCGACCTCGAAAGAAGAGAGGAATTAGAAGTTAGGGACTAATTCTAAAATGAGAATTGAAGGTTAATGATCAATCTTGAAAGAGAGTCAGAAGTTAAGGACGGACCTCTAAAGCAAAAGAATCAAAAGTTAAGGACCGATTCCAAAATAAGAATTGAAAGTTAAGGATCAATCTCAAAAGAGAGTCAGAAGCTAAGGACCTACCTAGAAAGAAAAGGAATTAGAAGTTAAGGACTGATTCCAAAATGAGAATTGAAAGTTAATGATCAATCTCGAAAGAGACTCGGAAGTTAAGGACCAACCTCGAAAGGAAAGGAAT
>NEWO01000143.1:801180-811830 GCA_003013225.1 Phalaenopsis aphrodite
AATTAATAATCAATCTCAAAAGAGAGTCAGAAGTTAAGGACCAACCTCGAAAGAAAATGAATTAGAAGTTAAGGACTGATTCTAAAATGAGAATTAAAAGTTAAGGATCAATCTTAAAAGACAGTCGAAAGTAAAGGATCGACCTTGAAAGAAGTGAATCAGAAGTTAATGACTGATTCTAAAATGAGAATTGGTGGTGTTGAATTCAAAGATACGTGTCGTGTAAAAAGGTTGACATTATTGAAGAAGATTTGTGAAACTTTTGTGAGGTTTTGTGCAGAACATGAAACTCTGTGGAGATGTTAAGATAATTAGTGCAGACAAAGATAGTTGTGCTGGATGAGAAAAAAATAAGAGACCTCAAAATTGAGAGAATCGACTCAACATATTTATTTTCTTTTCTTGTTGTTTTTATCATGTTTAATTTTCAAAATATGTTTTCAAAAATTTAATTTTAGTTGGTTGATTTTTCAAAAGAGAGTTGTTTTGTTGTTTGCTTGTTTGTTATTTTTATTTAAATTTTATTATCATCAAATTTTTTTGTTTCGTTGTTTTGTTCTTTGTTCATTATAATCTCGAACCAATGCATAGTCCAAGGCTATTATCTATTGCACAAAAATTCAATTGACAAAAAAGACAAATTTCTGAAAGAAACTTCATTAATTTGTTCTAATAAATGTTATAGATTGAATGTAGGCCAAAGTCTCAAAAAATACAATATGCTAACTGCATCAAAGTACATCCACAGATGTTCCATGCCAAGTATATATCATCAGATGAGCATGTCTAATACATATCATATCTACTGCAATGTAGTGCAGTAAAACGGAAATGAACCCTCTGAATGTCTATTCCTGGTGTGACAAGCTCCTGATGGAGCAGACCTTCTAAGCCACGCCCAGGACAAGAGTTCCCTTTGTATGTACTTAGAGGTACAACCCTCTCATAACTCATATGGTAGTGGTTCCTCCAGTTCTTGATCTAGTTGAAATTCATATGGCATTTTACTGTTGTCCAATCATTGAAAGATCACGGACACCGTACGGTGTAGCACCCCTGGAATACAATGTTTGGCGACGTCTACCCCATTTTCTTTAAGAACTAGTACTGAACCAATAGGCATCAGAATTTCTACAACTCCTTTGAATTCACCAGGGCCAATGATGTCTATTTCTTTTACAAATAGGATGTTTCTTTTGCTCATGAATGAGACCGTGTAGAAAGACCACACGAAGTCATGATGATCGATATGCAGAGGTATGTAGTCTCCTTCATCATATATGTTAATAATACAACTATTGAGAATGTAGTTAGCTGGAAATATACTCCATCTGATCATTCTTTTAATCATCCAGTTTATCATTGGAGGTAGTGGATCCACTTGATTGTGTCTGAGAATTCCAGGCGTATTTCCTTGTCTATCGTTGGTAAAGTTGTAGCAACAGCCGCACTGGATATTGATCCTCCCCTTTCCTCGCATCCACTTTCTTGGTTCGGAATATGTTCTTTCCATAAGCAGTTGCTCGACCTCTATCTCTCAGGTCAAAAATGCAGTCGAGAATGTTTTGTTCATCACTTTCTGAGAAGACCCTGGTGTATAATTCCAATCCCTCTAATATGTTGATGAACCTCCCTTGCACTTCTTCGTAGAATTCCAAGTTTCTTTTGTTCACTTTGCTTATCTTATAGTACTCTGCCATACTAAGAATTGGTGGTTGTCAATGAATATTCCTTCATTTTAAGGTCGGCGGGTACCCAAGCTTGTGCTGATTCTGGCGCTAACGGAATGTGTGACTTAGCATCCAAAGGGACATATGGTTCTGGACTCCACAGGACATATTGATTTGTTCCCAGCAGGACATACGACTCCCCTATTGGGAAATTGGTGGTCTGAGACCCATCATCGGTAGATGCGCACTCCTCTAAGGTGTTGTAGTGTTGTAGGTGTAGGACATTGCAATACGGGCATTCCACAAATTTCTCTGTAGCTGACGCTCGTACAGTTAATTCGGCATTATAGGTCAGGAAATCCGTGTAAAAAACATCTAAAACTTGTGGTATTTCTGGCTCTATAACAAACTCTCCTCATCTGTAGCAAGCAAGATAGAAGAAGTTTCTCTCATGCCTGGATCATAAATATTCCCTTCAGGAATAGGGGTAAGTAACTTCTCTGCCTCTTTCTGGTGTCTTCTTTCTTCTCGTAAGAAAGCCCTCTATTTTCGACAGCTAGCATTTCTGCGCTGAGTTCTTCATAGTGGAGCGTCTGGTAGACTCTCATTAATGGCAGCTACTAGGTCCCCAGTTGGCGTAGCTATCATGGACGGTAGGCGGCTAGGCCCCTCCATCGGGTCATGTTGTACCATCACATTCTTTCCCTTTAGTGATCAATTGTCTTTGGTGATTAAACTTAACAGTTAAGGCAACCCTTCCTTTTTCTGTCGGCTGATGACATCCATTAGAGGCCCCTCATAATCCATGTCGACTTGACTAAATTCCATGTCAAAGTCTATGGTGTATCTCTGTGGCGCCATTTCCTTATTGAGAGTGAAGATCAGTCTATGGCCTGACATTTCTCTGCAGATGACTTGAAAAATGTAAGTGAGCTGAAACTTAGAGTGAACAAGAACAAAACAAAGTATTTATTAAAGAAAATTTTAGTTTATTTTGGTGAAGAAGTCATTTATTTATGTATGCATTTTGTTTAATTTAGTAGGATATTTAGTTAGAAAAGAGAAAATTGAAGTGTGTAATTTTTAAAAATTTTCATCATGTTGAGGTTAATCTTATTACAAAAGTTTTGGACCCAGCCACAGACATTTTGCCACATAGATAACCCTAAAATGATCCAATTTTTAAAATTTCAAATTAAGCAATGACAATCAATGTCAGGTTGTGTAGTATGTATTCGGGTATCATTTGTTGATTGGTAGCATGGGTCGTTCACCCTGAAAATATATTAATTAGTAGGCTCCTCCTGCATAGACCTTTTCAACGATAAATGGTCCCTCTAAAGTTGGTCAAATTTTTCACTTATCTTGCGACATGCAAGAATAGGCCTTTTGAGTACAAGTACGAGATCACAAAATTTGAATGTCCTTGGGCAGACAATATTGTCATGAGCTTGTATCAACTTTGCATGGTAAACATCCAAGTGTTGTTGTGCTTTAAGTCATTTTCCCTCAAAACTCTTCAACTCTTCAAGTCCGAGTATTACGCTTTATTCTATTATAAGCTGGTTGACAACAACGACTCTGAGAGATGACTTCTAAATTTCTAACGGTAGCACGGCCTCAGACCCGTACACGAGCATGTAGGGTGTACACTGAGTGTGAGTCCTAAACATCATCCGAGAGGCCCATAAGGCTTCTAACAGTTTGTTGAGCCAATCCCTTTTGTTTTCATCCAGTGGTTTCTTTAAAATCTGTACCAATGTCTTGTTAAAGGCTTCAACCAGGTCATTTGCTCTGGGATAGTAAATTCTAGAGTATCATCAATCTATCCCGTGTCGTTTAACGAAATTATTGATTTTTTTGTGCTTTTAAAGGATGTTCCATTATCGAAAATTATTCTTCACGGTACTCCAAAATGGTAGACGATTTGGCTTTTGAAGAATTGAAGGACATACTGTGTTGTAACCTCTCGTAACGGTACTGCCTCTGCCCATTTGGAGAAATAATTTGTAGCGACAAGTATAAACTTGTGTCCTTTGGAAAATGTAGGGCTTATCAGACCTATTATGTCTGTGCCCCAACACTTGAATGGCCACGAGACAATGGTTGGGTGTAGCACATTCGGAGGTTGGTGTAAGACCACCCCATGCAGCTGGCACTGGTGACATCTTCTAGTTGTATCCATGTAGTCAGACATCATTGTTGACCAATAATATCCAAGTCTTTTGATTTTCAGTTTGATCTTCGGCCCTGACTGGTGAGCGTCACACAATCTGATATGTACTTCTTTGGCAATACTTTGTGCTTCTATTTTGCTTAAACATCGTAGCCACATCTGGTCGAACAATATCTTGTAGAGGAGGTCACCTACTAAAGTGTATGACATAACACTTTTTGTAATGTGATGTGCCTTAGACTAGTCCTCTAACAGCTTTCCAATATGCAAAAATTCTATTAATGGCTTGCACCAATCTTCATTGATATCAGCAACTACATTTATCATTTCTCCTTCTTTTTCAAGTATGTGTAGATTATCGAGGTTGACTTGATATAAAACTTGTCTTCCTTATACTGTGATTTCAATGGAATCCTCCGAGGGATACGTTAGTACCTTAGCGAGTTTCGCCAGAGCATCGACATGTGCGTTATTTCCCCAAGGAATCCAGTAGAAAGTCACATTGGGGATTTGCTCCAGCAGATTCATCTTGTATTGATGATATTCTACTAGTCGTGGTTTCAAAATTTTGTATTGTTCGGTGACTTGCTAGATGACGAGCTGAGAGTCGCCATAGATGTCAATATTTTTTATATCCATTGAGATTGTTAATTCCAATCCGGTGATTAAAGCTTCATATTCTGCTTCATTGTTGGTGCACGGATCTGTCAGGTGGTATGAGAACCTCAACATACCCTTATCTAGTGTGATAAAGACCAACCCAATACCTGCTTTGCTTGGTATAATAGTGTCTGATCCTTCATATTTTCTGGCAGACAAAGTGCAGTCGAAGTACATTTCCCAGCATTGTGCGCTAGAGAATTCCATTTGTAGTATTTGCTTGTCTGGTAACTTGCTGTTGAGAGGGGACTCAGCTGTGCAGCGAGAAAGTCTGCTAGGAGGTTTTAGGAGGAGGCATTTCCAATATAGCTTTAATCTTATCCAGGTCAATCTCGATTCTCCGATGATGGACAACGACTCCTAGATACTTCCCAGAGGTAACTCCAAAAGCGCACTTTAAGGGATTCATTTTAAGTTCATATCGTCGTAACCGTTTGAACATGATCCTCAAATCATAAAAATGGTCTATGTTTTGTTTACTGTTGATGACCAATCATCTACGTAGCATTCCACTTGGTTGTGAATGAGGTCTTCAAAAATCTTTATCATTGCACGTTGATATGTTGCTCCAACGTTCTTTAGGTTGAACAACAACACTGTGTAGTCGAAAATTCCAATCGGTGTTCTGAAGGTTGTAAGTGTTGCATCCTCGAGAGCCATCTTGATTTGGTTTTATCCCGACGATCCATCTATGAAGGAGAAAATTTTGTGTGTTGAAGCGATATCCACCATCATTTATGGTATCAGTAGTGGAAAGTCATCTTTTGGACATGTCTTGTTCAAATCCCTGAATTCTACACAAACACGGATTTGTCCTTTTCTCTTCTTAATAGGTACAATGTTAGCCAACCACATGGCGTATTTCTCTTCTTTTATAAAGTTAGAGTCTATTAGTTTCTTCACCTCGACAATGACTTGTTGCTCTATTTCAAGGTGCATTCTTCTGAGAGCTTGTTTTACTGGGGGTTATATTCTTCTCCAACCTAAGTTTATGAACTGCAACCTCTTCTGATAGTCCTGACGTTTCATCATAGCTTCATGCAAAGCAATCTTTGAATTCTATTAAAAATTTGATCAGTTGTAAAGATTCTTCATCGTTGAGTAGAGAACTTATAAATGTGGGTCGGGGTTGTTCTTCCATTCTAAAGTTGATTTCCTTTAACTCATCAACAAATTGACTTGATTTCTTCTTCAAATTCTGGTGGAGCATCTTCTAGCAGCTGATCAGTAGAGTCATCCTCTACGTCGAGGCAATCCTTTTCTGATTCACTAGTAATAACCATGCAAAATCTGAATCATCGACTGGCCCGACTATACCAAATCTGAGACCCTCTATTAAGTTTGGAGTTTTACTTTTAATATTCCATAATTTTTCAAAAAGTTGTAATTTATCTTTTGACATTTGTTTTGGAAAGTGTCCCTGTTGAATTAACTTTCGTACACAAGGTGAAAACTAACCAAAAGGTAATTTCATTAATTCATTAGAATCATCATCCAAGTTTACATGATTTTCAAGATCAATAGAGGTAGAAGCACGATAAAGGCTGATCGGCTTTGAACCAGCTCTATGAATTTCCTTGACCTCTAAACTCTCAACTTTTTAAGGGAGAATCAGAGTAAGGGTCATAACATTCACATAGTGGTTTATCCGATTATACATCGTCTCATATTCGCTTTGCTCTGTATCTTCTAAGGATATCTCGTTTTGTTGTTTCTTTTATTTTGTTATCATTATTTTATCTTCGGAACTCTCTTCCTCACTAAGGTTCCGTTCAACGATTAAGTTGATTCTTCCACATCCACGTCCCCGGCCTCGACCTCGAGTGCACGAGCTAAAAGAACCTCCATCAACTTGTTGTAAAGGAGTGGTGGAAGATCGCTGAAGCGGAGTTGAATGACTTCCTCTTTGTGATTTTTCTGTATCTTCACTTTTATTTATCATAGTTTCACAAGAGAAGACAGTTTTCTTCAGAGGCGCGTAGTAGGCAACATCTTCATGAATACCCACTTCATGAATTGAACACGGTTGTAGATCTCCCTTGATGCAATGTTCTTATCCTTCTTTTTAGTACTTAATGTACTAGTGTAGAGAAGATGGAACCATATTATGTTCGTGAATCCATGGTCGACCCAGTAGAGTGTTGAAAGGGGTCTCAGTGTCGGTGATATGAAACTTGGCAGTGTTGCTAGTTCTCCAACCTTCTTAAGCAATGTAATGGATCTAAGGGCTCTCTCTCCCCTTTGGTTGAATCCTCTTAGCATCATTTTATTGATTGTAAGCTCCCGAGCCTTGATGTCCAAATAGGCTAATGTTCGTAGACTCAACAAGTTGAGAGATGATCCAGGATCTACTAAAACTCTGGACAACACAAATCTGCCGATGTTAACAGAGAAGTAGAGTGGACGATTGTGGTCGGTGGTACCAAGCAGCAAATCTTCATCTGTAAAGGTTACCCGAGGCTGTTCTTTCAATGAACAAACTTCATCTGAGGATGTGCTGGCAAACTGGGCTAAGCAAAACTCTGGGTCAAGCAAAGCTGTAACCAGAGACTCTCTCATCTCCTTTGATAGGATCAGAGCATCGTAGATGCTCAATCAGGCCGGCAACTTCCTGAGATGATTTAGCACAGTTGACCTCACTTTTGGTTGATGTTTAGTTTTTCCCTTTTAGTAGCCTAAGGTCTAGCCATAGGATTTTCCTATTGACTATTCTTAGAAAACTAGATATGGAACCGACACCCACATTCACTCACAACCCTAAACTCAAATTTCTAGTCTAGATCCCTTGATCTTTTAGGATACTCATGTAGATAGTCCCCTAAACCTACTAGCCCTAGGGCTATGGTTTAGCTAAGACCACTATGTAGAGGACCAAAAATGGGGTTTCCATTGGTCCATGGCTTGTTGGTGATGATTGGTACCTCAACTCTACCAAAATACCCATCTTGGCCTTTTACCCCTAAAACAACCCCAAATTACCAAAATACCCCTCTTGGACAAAAAATTCCAAAAATTCCCAGAAAATCTCAATAAATCCCAAATATTCCAAATTTCATTTCTCTTAACTACTACATGACCCAATTTAGCCAATTTGAGCATCTTTAACCAAAACCCCCAAATATGCTTTTAAGGGCCCAAATTCCCCAAATTAAATTCAATGTCCATCAACTTGACCTCAATTGACCTCAATTTCAATACTAAAGTCAAATTAACTTTTGATATGACTAAATTAAACAAAATCCAAGCTCAATTGGTTCATGATTTGAACCCAATTTTGAGTTAGGTTAAAGCCCAAATTTTGACCATATGACCTAACCTAACAAAATTGAACTCATAGCCTAGTCAATTGGCCCAAATTAATGTTGCAAAATCTTGATAACATTCATATACATCAAAATCAACCATCTATTGACCTTGGTGAACCCTCATATCCATTTGATTTTAGCCTAAATCCAAAATTCCCAAATTTAGCCCCAAATTGGCTAAGTCCCCAAATTTCACCCAGTTGATTGCCTTAACCTCCAAACTGGAATCCAATTCATACTCAAAACTCTTCATGAGGTCCCTATTGACCATTTACAACAATCAATTTGAACTTAGCCCAAGGCTAACCCAAGCTAGACCAAGCCTAGCCCAACATAACCAAATTGATTAAACTTCAAAATTCCATCAAATTGACCCTTCAATTGAGCTCAAAACCACTTCCATTCTTCATGAAAGTTTTTCCTTATGATAATCTACACCATATGAAATATTTATTTGGCAATTGACATGGCTAGCCTTGCCCAAACCCAAGTTTTGGTCATTTTCACCCACTTGGACCCATGCACTAAATGTGACATAACCACCATAAAGTCACCAAATTAACTCCACCCCAGCCATTAGTTGGACTTTGTGACAAGTCCAAACACCATGAAACCGCCTAAATCAAGCCATGGACCAAAGGACCCCCAAATTAAGGGATATTATTTCCAAAAATGCACATGCTTAAGATATCTTTGCCAAATTAAAGCACATTTGCATTAAATTATTGTGATGGATTCCTCTGGGTTGCCTGAGCTCCTAGCCACCTCCCTCTGGCCGTTCGACCAGCCTAGTGGATGAAAAAGCTCAAAACCGAGAGCCACCCCCATGGTTCCTCACCCAAATCAAACCTAGAGGTCATCTCATCCAAATCAATTTGAGGAGCTCCTCTGCCCTCCACCTAAGCACCACAATGCACCCAAACTTGTGCCCTGAGAGCCACCCTATGACCATTTTTATAAAAAATCACCTCCCACGGCTATTGGAGGTGTGCTGAAATTTTCTTAGAGAGGCATCTCCAAACTTCACACAGAGCTTCCCTAAGATCCCTTCAGTGCATTCCAACAATTTTCCCTCACCAATTCCCATTGTCGGAGCTCAATTTTGAGTTTGAAACCTTGCCGAAAATCAGGACAGAACCCAACACACCTCCACAGTTTATCAAACTCAAATTAACTTCACCCACACCATTAAAACAGTGAAAGAAGCTAAAACCCCATAAATCTCCCCCCAAGAGCCTCTACCATAGCTCTAGACCAACACCCAAATCCGGTCGTGATTGAATTCCTACTTAGGCCTTACACCAAGACCAGGGACTCAATCCATAGCCTCCTTGGACCCCAATGAATGTGTCGAACCCCTCTGATCGAAGCTTCACTTCTCAGAGGAAAGTATAAAACCTCACCTCATCCCAAGCCTATTTTGATTCTCCATTTAATTAGGCTTAATTTAATTGCATGATTACCGTACGAATATGTCCATCTCACTTAGACGAGTCCATAGGATCAAAGCTGAGGTGATTTAGTTGAGTCTAGGCTAAGATCTTAGGGTTTTAGTGTGGATGGTCATGAGATCATTCTATCAGGGACAATGACGGGGAGCCGTTCGATCGAGCGTGTATCAAACTGATGGAGGAGATCGAGCCGAACGACATTTCGGGACATAAACCGCGGGCCGAGTCAGCAGCTACGTGGATGGCGGCGTCCAACCAGAGCGCGCCACGCATGACTTCGGAGTTGCCAAGGATCTAGTCAGCACGCGCTGTTTAAATAGATAAATAGTGGTTTTTCTTATTTATTTAAATACCCTTAACTTAGAAAATTCATAACTTTGTGTAGAAAAATCACAAAAATAAAATAAAATACCCTCTTGCTTAGTGAACAGAGGAGAACAATGTGGAATAAATTTCAAGACCATTTTATGCATATTTTATTTTTAATTAATTAAACACTATTTTGAATCATTTGATTCTCCATGCATATTGGAACATCACCTTGGCTTGAAATTTTGGCATGTTGTAGCCCTGTGAAGGGAGATATTTTTTTTTATTTTTTCAAAGTCAGAGGAGATTCTGATACAGAGATCCATATTTTTTAAGTTATACCACATTATTTCTTTAAAATAATCATGGAAATTAGCATATTGATTAGAAATCCTAAGAAAATTTTGGAAAGTCCACCATGACTAGAGAAACCATTGGAAATAATTTCATGGGTCAATTCATTTAAAATACCCTTAAATTTTACAAACACCAAATAACTAAGATAATTAATTTTGAAAAATATGAACATTTAAAAGACTTGATTTTTTATCTCCACTGTGGTTTATGATCCAGAAAACTCATCATAAAAATTTCAAAATATTTTGAGTTCATTTGACAACTTAAGTTGATTTTTAAAGGTAAATATCACTTTTGATACTTAAATGATTTTTAAAAATCAAAATAAAGCTAAAAAAATTATGAAAATTAGTTTTTTGAGTTCTCTGTGATCAAAGATATTTTATAAAAATAAAGTTATATTTAAAATGAAAAACTTGATTTTTAGCCTATTTTAAATATTTAAATAATTAAAAATTCATAAAAACCACAAAAATAATAAAACTCAGGGAAATGTTCTTAATTGCTTTCTAATCACTTAGGAACATTTAGAATATTTTTCCTGATTTTCTAAATAAAGATATTGAATTTCAAAGCTTAAAAATAATTTTTAAAGGCTAAAAATGAGTTTTCACTAAAATAATTCCAATAAATCAAAGAAAAATAAACAAATTATAAAATTTACCTCTTTGAGTCCTCTGACCTTAGGGAGATTTTTGAAAAATACAAAACTTAATTTTCAC
>NEWO01000143.1:814165-835032 GCA_003013225.1 Phalaenopsis aphrodite
CCAGAGAAATCCATCACATCAATTTAATGCAAATGTGCTTGGATTTGCAAAGATATCCTAAGCATGTGCATTTTTGGAAATAAGATCCCTTAATTTGGGGGACCTTTGGTCCATGGCTTGATTTAGGTGGTTTCATGGTGTTTGGACTGGTCACTAAGTCCAACTAATGGCTGTGGTGGGGTTAATTTGGTGGCTTTAGGGTGGTTAGGTCACATTTAGTGCATGGGTACAAGTGGGTGCAAATGACCAAAACTTGGGTTTGGGCTAGGTTATCCATGTCAATTGGCCCAAATAATTGTTTCATTTGGTGTAGATGATCACAAGAAACAACTTTGATGAAGGATGGAAATGGTTTTGAGTTCAATTGAAAGGTCAATTTGAAGAAATTTTGAACTTTAATCAATTTGGTCATGTTGGGCTAGGCTTGGGTTAGCCTTGGGCTAAGTCAAAATTTATTGTTATAAATGGTCAATAGGGACCTCATGAAGAGTTTTAAACATGAATTGGATGCCAATTTGGACGTTAAGGCAATCAATTGGGTGAAATTTGGGGACTTAGCCAATTTGGGGCCAAATTTGGGAATTTTGGATTTAGGCCAAAATCAAATGGATTTGAAACTTCACCAAGGTCAATTGATGGTTGATTTTGATGTATAGGAATGTTATCAAGATTTTGCAACATCAATAGGGGCCAATTGATTAGGCCATGGGTTCAATTTGGTGAGATTAAGTCATATGGTCAAAATTGCGGTTTTAACCAAATCAAAATTGGGTTCAAATAATGGACCAAGTGAGCTTGTATTTGGTTTAGTTTGGTCATATCAAAATTGAATTTGAGTTTAGGATTGGAATTAGGGTCAATTAAGATCAAATTGATAAACATTTGAGATAGATTTGGGGAAATGTAGATCTTTAAAGAGTAATTTGGGGATTTTGGTTAAAGATGGTCAAATTGGTCAAATTGGGTCATGTGGTAGTTGAAAGAAATGAAATTAGGAATATTTTGGATTTATTGGGATTTTCTGGGAATTTTTGGGATTTTGGGTCAAAGAGGGGTATTTTGGCAATTAGGGGGGTGTCTTAGGGGTAAAAGGCCAAGATGGGTATTTTGGTAGAGTTGAGGTACCAATCATCACCAATAAGCCATGGACCAAAGGAAACCCCATTTTGGGTCCTCTACATAGTGGTCTTAGCTAAATCATAACCCTAGGACTAGTAGGTTTAGGGGACCATCTACATGAGTATCCCAAAAGCTCAAGGGCTCTAGGCTAGAAATTTGAGTTCAGGGTTGTGAGTGATTGTGAATGTAGATGAGTGTAGTGAGTTCCTTAACTCCAGACCAACACCCAAGGTCAACCCTAAGGTTCAACAATCCTAAATGTGACTCATCTTGAGTTTCTCCCACAGTGACCCCACCTACTAAGTTTTTTAGAGGTTGAGAGCAATATGTAGAACTCCAAGTTGAGTAAAGAAGAGGGTAGAATTTCTAATGGTGAGGGTTCCAAGTCTAGTTTTTCTAGGAATAGTCAACAGGAAAAGTCCTATAGCTAGACCCTAGGCTACTAAGGAGGAAAAACTAAACCTCAACAAAAAATGAGGTCAACAATAAGAAGAAAAGAATTAAAATTTATGAAATCTTTAAGCTAATATAAATTTGTTAAGTGAAGAAATGTGACAAGTTTTTTTGACTTTAAGAAGAAAATAGTGTTTTCAAAATCATTAAAGGCTATCCAGATATAGTCATCCTCACATATAAAAAAAGAAAAGAAAAGAAAAGAAAAGAAAAGATGTGGGGAGAAGCTTGAGGAGAAGCTTAATTAAAAATTGGCTTCACTTGAATCAATTTAAAAAAGAAGGCTTTCTACATTTTCTAAACTTTTATTTGAGTATTAGTTTATTTACTAGTAAAGTTTTATGAAGTTCCTTTTCATATGAATACTTCAAATGACTTTAATATGATAATTTGCAATTTTTCTTGAAAAGAATAGAGAATCAGAAATCTTGGACTTGATTACCAAATATTCTTATGCCTTTAGTATTTAGTGGAGTTGTTTTGAATTTTTCGTAAGTTATGCTATTGTATTTAGTGAACTAAGATATGGAAATTTAGAAGATAAATTCTTTACCATAAGTCATATTTTTGTGTAGTAAAGGAGTTACTTGAGGACAAGTAACATGTAAGTTTGGGGTGGGGGATTTTGATACACAAAAAAATTATGCATTTTAGACCCATATTTTATACTCATTTTTGGTGATATTGTACTTTAATGGAAGGTATTTTTAAGTTTCTTGCAGGTTGTTGAATTGTAGGACTTGAAGCAAAAATGATGAAATTTGGAGCAAAAATGAAGAAGTTTAAATTTGTTCAGCGCCAGAAGCAGCGCTGACGGCTTCGTTTGACAGTGAGCATCGAATTAAATTGTGGAACACTGGCGTCGACGGCGCCAATGTCGGTTGAGCTACTGTTTCTAGAAGATTCGATGAATTTAGACACTTTTTGAGGAGTTTTTGGAGGCACCTATTAGAGAATCGACTCTAGGCTTTATTTGAGGCCAAAATTGATCAGAAAAGTGACTCTTCCTCACATCTCATCGCCCCAATTCAACCTTCTATGCATCATACATTCTTCCATTTTTCATTCTAAAACCATTTAGAGTCCATTGTTCTTTAATTTAGAGTTTTGTGGTGAGATTAAGTGTGAACTCTTCTCTAAGAGTGTGGAGAAGGAGAAAAGTGAGAGATTTATTTTTCCTACATTTCCTAGAAGAGAGTACAAGGGATTTATTTTGAGAAAGAGTTTCAGATAAGTGTTGTTTGTTTATTAGTGTTGTATGAACTTTCTTTTATATATGAAATTTGTGTTTTGTTGTATCTTTCTCATGAAGTCTAAGTAGTTTTTTTTGTTTTCTCCCTACTTTGAGATATGATGAAATGAATAGATAATATGTATGTGCCAATATTAAAATATAAAATAAATCGTGATGATTTTTCAACTCCTAACTTAATTTTCTTTTCGATCCGGACAATTGAATTATTAAAATATGTCGTGAAACATATGATCTGGGAAATGAAGTATGAGTTCTACAATAGAGTGATGATCACATTTGATTCTATGAAGAAGAATTTCATTCATGGAATTAAGTGAAAATAAATAGGAAAATATACTTTGTTGGGTGTAGAATTGAAGAATCTTTAGGGTGATAGACTAAAATCCCCAATTTGGTCTTAGTGTTTAAAAACTAAAGCGAGAGTTAGCCTTCAAGTGAAGGAAAGTGGGAGCTCTGGAGTGAGAGCCGGTATCTTCTTAACCTAGCCACAGATTTAAGGACTAAACCTAGGATTAGCTAATGATTTTCTATAACACTGTATTAGGGTAGAGAATTAAAATTGCTCCTACTCGGCACAATACATATTAAAACTATTTATCTCATCTCATTTTACTAAAAATCTCATTATAATGGGAATAATGATTTTTCACATAAGAAATCTTCATCACATAAACATAGTTTAATAGTTTAGTAGTTACTGTTTAAACACTGGATTTTAGTTTTTTATTAGTTAAATAATTTAATTCTGATAATATCTCAACATTCAAAATTAGTGACAGTAATTTCGTTTTGACTTTCTGAAAATTTCCTAGTAAATTTATCATTTCAAATTTAAATCTTTCCCGTGGGATCGATATTTGGGGCTTAAATAGAAAGTCTTTTATTACTTGACAACGATACGTATACTTACGTAGAATCCCAACATTAATTGCTTAAATTTCTAATTCATAAAATATTGCATCAAGCTTTTGGCACTATTGCATAGCAGAGTCAACTATAAAATATTTACACAACTATATTCACATCGGGATTAAGGGGGTAAAAAATAGGCATGCTCCTATTTGTCACAATGCCACATTTGATTTTTAAACATTTTATTCCTACACTAATTATGATCTCATCGCTTGGGTTAAGAGATTTTAATTATTTAAGATCATTCCAAAATTATACTAGTCTCATTAGATTTGTTTTTTATTTTATTTAGTTAATTATAATTTTAGTTTAAATTAGTGAATTTAGGAAAATCAAACTTTTCAAAAATTCCAAACTAAGTCCTGATAGTAGTGGACTAGAATTAGCCTAAGAGATTTCTTACCTCACTTTTTTATGGGATCAATAATGGGGTCTTAAAACAAAATACTATATTGCTTGAACGATACATATACTTATGTACAAACCCTAGTGTGTGAAATATAAATCACATTCTAAACTTTATAAAATATTATTTTGCACACTAGCCGCTTAAATATAAATTAAGTCAAGATTTTTGCCACCTTTCGGAGCTTAAAAATTTATGTAATTGCGTGTCAGGTCAGACAGCTATCAAACTAACTTAGGTTTTCAAATTCAAACTAACTTCGGCTAAGTGTATGATACATAGTTTGATATCTATGTTAGCTAACTTAAGTTCATGTCATATCTACATAGGTTATTTTCTTGTTCATTATCTTGGTGTATTTTAATGTTATTTGAGATTCAATATTTAAATCATGTTTAGTTTCAATTCTTATTTGTCTTTCATGGTGAGAAATAAAAAAGTTTCGAAGTCTTTTAGTTCAATTTTTTTTAGAATTTAATTTTGATGTTTGTGGAAAAAAATAATTATGTGATAGGTTTTCATCATTATTTTTATTTTTCATTGTTTTTGAAGACTACAAGTTAAATGAAATATGAAATGACACGTGAAACAAAACAAAAAACACACATTTATCCTTGAATTAGACTGGGCTAGGATTAAGTTGAGGTGAGTAGATTTCCAGCTTGGGTCAGCTCACAATTGAGCTTAAATATGATATGGGTTAGATGGTTTAAACTTGGGTTTGGGGTGGTTTAAAGCTTTGTTGCACTTGAGTTGACCTAGGTTAGACCCAAGTTGATTGTGTGGGTTAGGTTTGGGTTGAGCTGAATCGAACTTGTGTTGGACCTGGATTGACCTAGGTTTGACCTAGGTTGGATCTAGGTTAACCCGGGTTTAGGTTAATTCTAATCTGAGTTGGGTCAAGTCAGACATGTCAGACCAAGATCGATTGATGTTGGTTTAGGTCGGATTTGATTTGGATTAAGATTAGGTCAGATTTGGGTTGGATTAAGTTTAGGTCAGGTTTAGTTCAGGATTAATCCTAGGTTGGGTTAGGTTAGGCTGAGTTTGAGTCGACTTGAGTCGAATCCAAATCAATTGAGTTGGTCAACCTAGCCTAAACATAAGATTAAAATATAATGCTTGAATTTAAAATGAAAGAGGAGGAAAAGAAAAACTTAACGGAGAGGAGGCTAATCGAAGGAGGCTCAATGGAGGAGATTTCTTCCTTCTTCTTCCTCTATTTTAATTACTTGAAGTGCATAAGCACCAAAAGATAGTGGAAAGGCCACCTATTTATAAGCAAGTAAGGCCATCTGTGGCCATCGATTGCTTGATAATTCGATGGCACAATCATTTTGGTGGTTGAAGGTGCAAGAGATTACCACAGACGAAGCAACACAATGATTCGTCATTGGATCTGTGGAAGATGGTGTTGGATTGGTGGCATGGCGGAGGAAGTGATGACACTAGCATGCCAAGAAACAATTGAGCATGATCATGCCTGATCTGAGCTTGACCACACTGACATACTTTCAAGCATGGTCACCCCTAAAATGGACGTGCCATGCCAAGGTACTTGCAGGCATGTTCACGCCCATGCCTGATGTGATCATATCACGCCAAAGATTGGCGTGACTATACTCGGGTCCAACTGGCTACAACAGACCAAAAACCAAAGGGTAACGTACCTATAAGTAACATGTGACCAATTATGAGTCGACAATGGGAGGTATAAAAACATTATTATACTTCTTTGTATTAATATGGATTTTGTTAGGTTCCACCATCTAAAGGAATATTTGTTATTGTTGTAAATTAAGTGGTATCTAAATAGCACTTCCTACTTTGTTTGGGCGAAGGTGGCTACTTATTCATGGTTTTTTAGTTCAAGCATTTCTTATTGAAACCTGAATATTAAATTTTTAAGCCACTTGATTCCTATCTCATCTTTAGTACGCCTCTAATTATTCATGGGTCTTAGAGAACCGGTGAACTCGACAACGAACATCCTTTTAAAGTATCAAAATTAGTGATGACTCCTAGCAGAGTAAATGAGATCCATCAGAAAGGCAACTTCTTAAAAGTAGTAATAAGTTAAAGGCATTTCACAACATCGTTTATGTCAAACAGTACGATGATTAACTCGAAGTATGTCATATGATTAAGTGGATTCATGTTTCCCCTATATGACTTCAAATGTGGGATCTTAATTATTGTTTTTTGTGATATTTTTGCAAAAGTTGTTTGTCAATTGTAATATCTTTCTAGGATTTTCAATGGTTGAGTGGGCTCCATAATACTTTCAAGATGTAAGTCTCATCCTAAGCAAATATAGAAGTTTGTGCAATAGCACTTGAGAGCTATCTTTGGAAGAAGAACTTTAAGGAAACTTCTGGTGTCTCCACTCATAGGGCTGCATAGCGAGTATGCCGTAGAGCTACATAGATTCTCGGAGTGCCTTAGAGCTACAGCGAACCTTGGTTTAGGGAGCTCCTTTGCTTTGTTATTTAAAATGCACTTTTCTTAGTGTACACTAACTTATTAAATAGTAGTCCTTTATAAGATAAATTCATATGTGAAGGTATTAAGAAAAAAAAAATAAAGTAATCTAATCACAATCAAACAAATCAAGCATGAATCCATCATAAAAAATAATTTATTAACGAAATGTTCTTGTAGAATTACAAAATTGACACATGAAAAATTTCAAGTATGATAATTGATGGCATGTCCAAATATGACAAGTTCAACTAAAGAATGAGTCGACTTGTCAGTTGACCATGTCTTCTTCTGACTGTATTCCTCTACTTTTCTTTCTTTTGTTCGCTACTATCAAATATTTAAATTAAAGTAACACAGTATGGCTTCAAGAAGCTCCATGTATTTCCGTTCTCAAGTGACCTATACATTCTGGATACTTTTAGATCTTCCAAGGAACTCCAATGTCAATTGTGTAAAGGCTGACGATTTATCTGCGAGAAGCTCACTAGGTGATCCGAACTCCAAAATCTTTCCTGATTAAACACAAAATTCAAATGTTAATTTTATTTATTTTTTGCATAAGCTCTCAGAAACACTTATTTTACATTGCAATTATTGTATTGTATTTATTATTACTTCCATAGAGAACCTTTCATTTTCAGAAAATCCCAATTCATTTAGATCAAGTAATTTAGATTATTTTTAGTGAAGTAGATTTTTTTCCCTTTCATACCTTCATTGAGCACCATAACTAAATCACTGTTAATTACAGTGAGAATTCTGTGTGCCACTGTGATTACAGTGCAACAACCAGTTTCTTCTCTTATGGTCTTCTGAATAAAGCTATCCGTTGCGGTGTCTACTGACGCTGTAGCCTCATCCAAAAAAAGAATTTTTCTATTCTTGAGCAATACCCTTGCAAGGCAGGTGAGCTGTCTCTGCCCCATGCTCCAATTTTCTCCATCTTCTGCAACTGAATAACATACATTTTTCTCAAAAAGTATATTATTTTCCTCACGTGTTAATCTATAATGGCTTAAGAGATTTAGACTGCTCATTTTTTATGACATGCCTCTCAACCATCTCTGTATTGTTTGCTTCTCTTAGTGGCCTAAAGGTTTTGTCCCATTTTTGTAACTTCTCAGAAGGTCACCCATCGTTGGATTGCACTAGCATGAGCACATTTAAGTTTTTATTGAAATTCTACCATTATACCAAAAGACGCCTCTATCTTTAAGATTTTGGCTTCAATCTACTTAAGGGGATTCACAATCTCTCCCACTTAAGTAGATGACATCCCCATTAGTGCTCTAAACCCAGAATCATCCATCATATAGATGGGATTCTAGAAGTTGCTTCTACAAATTTAAGAGGAGGTTCCCACCATGTAGCACTTTGTCTCATCTAGGGCTCAAGAGGTGGCTCCCATGTCCTAACATGTTATTTTGTAAGACATTTAGTTCCCATCTTTCGGCTGGGGCAGTGCTCACCAATGGAACGCAATCATTAGGTCACTAGGCTGAAGCCAACAATAGCTTAATGAGTGAGAGGTCTGGTTGTCACAGTTTTTTCTACTAATGCTTAGATACTTATGTTTTGAGGTAAAATCTTTCTGTGAGACAAGATACCTGGAGCATCCAGCAGTCTTCTGTCTTGTCTAATGATTTTAACCAGCTGACACTTGCGTAGAGCCTACAGGCAATCCAAATTTTTTATTTCCTGTTGAAGTTAGAATCTCCAAATCGACAAAGAAATCAATTTTGTGCTTACCTCCCAGATTTCTAAATCTGAATGTTCTTCTAAAGGATCCAAATTTGTCCTCACTGTTCCTTGGAACAGTGTTGGATCCTGAGGAATTATGCTTAGCCGGGATCTCAGATCAGACAATCCAATACTGCAAACATCTCTGCCGTCAATTATGATCCTACCTAAAGATGGTTCAACCATTCTGAAAATAGCTTGTATCAGTGTGGATTTCCCACTTCCAGTTCTGCCTACAACACCAACTTTCTTCTCCCCTGGGATTATGCAACTAATGCCTTTTAGAACCATAGGAAGTCCTGTGTTATACTGAATATGAAGGTTTTCAAGCTCTATGGTTCCATATTTTGGCCATTCTTGCTCTGGTCTGTTGTTCTCAATTACCAATGGCGCCTCACAGGTTATGCTGGAAAACTGCAGTATTCTCTCCACAGATACCATCTTGTTCTCCACATTGCAGAGGTTCCATATCACCCAAGCTTGCAATACGTTTAAATTTAAGCCATATGTAACAGCAAGTCCTGCAAGACCTGGATCCCAACTGGTATTACTATTCAATAATTCAATTTGTAAAATTTTCTTACTTGATGCTTTGTTTACTGAGAAGAGCTTACTGGGATCGATTGCCTTCCTAGGCATATACACCAACATCATGAGTGCGAGGAAGAAAACAAGGTTGAAGAAAAAGTTAATTCGAAGGCAGAGCCATTCCATGGTGGCAGAATTGTGAAAAGTAATGCGAGAATAGTCATCAACCAAATCAAAGTTCTGTGCCAGAAAGCGGTCTTCTTGGTTGAAGCATCGAATGGTCGGAGCGCCTGCTATAGTTTCTGAGAAATGGTGAAGAATTGGAGACTTCCTTATTCCAGTCATTCTTGCCAGTTCCCTCGCTGTGCTGATGTAGTAATTCTGCCAAATTCGTTGCAGTGTAGATTTTATCAAATTCCATTAATGTAATAGAACTACTTATATAATTCGTTAAACTTTCGAAAAGCAGAAAGAAAGAAGGCATCTTGGATTGCTCATTGAGAATTCACCAGTTCATCCCACTAACTAAAATTTTATTCAGTTTTGAATTTCATAGCTCCTTTTCAAATTAGATAAGAAAAGGTTTATACAAACTAGATAAAGCTCCTCTTATGAAGCCATTGTACTTTTGTGTATGCAGACAAGACCAAATAAAAAAAAAGGCAATCAGTTTGGGATTACCTTTTTTCTCCTGTTTTGGATTTTTGTTTTCAAAAAACAGAATATAAAACTAAAAATATGTTTGTTTGCAGCTTTCCTTATCGGTCGTTTAATTTCATTTTTAAACAAAAGTTTTCTTATTTTTTCAAAAACACAAAACAAAAAAAAATTGTTTTTCGTGTTTTCAAAAAGCTCTCACATCTTGACAAAAAAATATTGCATCATGACTCCGCACGTAGAGTTATATGTGGAGTCCAATAAAATCACGTCACAAAAAAAAAAAAAAAAATCTGCCCGATAACACAAGAGAATATTCTCCCTTATTTTTCAGGTATTACTGTGTGTTATTCATGTGTTATTGTGTGTTATTCAAGTATTATTGATGAGTTATTGTATTATTATAACACCGAAAATTTTCCCAGAACAGAATAACACCTAAATAACATACAATAACACATGAATAACACAGAATAACACAAGGTAAATATTCTATTGTGTTACCGGGCTGATCACCTCAACAGCGAAATTTCATTGGACTCCGCACGTAACTCTACGTGCAGATTCCTGATGTAATATTTTTTCCATCTTAACTCCCCGCGTTTTCGTGGACGCTGGTGTCAATAAAGTCAAAGACATACCTTGATCTGCTTTAAGATTTGTGCAGCGGCCAATTAACAGTTATTAGATTATGCTTTGAATAATGCATGCGAATCTAAAAACTGATATAGTATTTATGAATTGTTATATTATAATAGTAATTTCTCTTGATAGATTTAAGAGATAGTTGGCACTTAACATTTGTTAAGTAACTTATGGATATATTAAATAATTGAAGACAATCACATTTAGGGATATCGTAAAAAATGAAACAATGAAATAAAAGGGACATTTAAATGCATGCCACCTATTTCTATATAATACCTAAAATGTAATTTTTATAATTATACCATTCAAATTTTTGATATTACATAAAAAGTTTTACCATTTTAACTTTGAAAGAAATACAATACACGTTTTCATGCATATATAACATAAATTTAAATTTTAAAATTTAGGCGTCATAGATGTAAATACATAAGAATTGAGTGTTATGAATGCAAACCTTCCCAAATAAAATAAAATAACATAAAATAAGAGTAGGAGGTGGCGGTGGTTGAGGTGGAGGGGACAATTATATTTTTTTTGTTTTGGTTTTTCATGTCTAAAAACAAAAAAAAACAAGTGTTATCAAATATGCTCTTTGTGTTATGATAAAATAAAATCTAAAAAATAATAATAATAACAAAAGAAAAAAATTAAAAACAGAAAAGGATCCCAAACGGCAGCAGAGAATTTATTCTTACTTGGTACCACACGGAGACAGCAAGTACAATAATAAAAAGATTGAATACTGTCCAGGAAACTTGGCACATTAGAATTATGATGCAAATGAGCTGCACAAGCGCAAATACCAATCCGGCTAGTCTGTATGGAATGTCTGTATCCAGTGTACTTTGGTCTGTAGAAGTCTGAAAAACAAACAACTATAACTATAAACTAGAAAATTTATAAGAAGAGCTAGATTGTTTTAATTTCCACGATTTAGAAACCTCACCCTATTAATGATTCGGCTTGTAGGCGTTGAATCGAAAAAGAAGATGGGAGCCCGGAAAAGTTTTGTAGTCATTTCAAGGAAAATACATTGTGCCGTCTCAATTGCTATTGTTGCCAGTAACACTGCCCTCCCCAGCATAAAAAGAGAGCTACCAGCAGACAGTAGAACAAATATTCCTATCAACTTTCCCCTGCTTATTCTATCATTCTTTTCGGTTGCCCAGGCAATCCAGTAATTGCTGGCCATCTGCAGTCCCTGGAAGAGAATTTGACAAAGCAGAATTACTGGAACTAGTGCTCCCTTACATGATGAAGTCACAAATGTGCGGTAAATGCTACATTTAACCCGTCCAGATTCCCTCTCTTCCTCATGAGTACGGGACAAGGATTCACTATTTCTTATCTGATTAATAGGTTTCTCTTCAGTTAACTCAAAATCAATTTTCCTATATGGTTTTCTTGCTGCAAGGTTATGCTCCATATGCGGAATAACTTGGTTTAGTGACTTCTTATGTGCTGCAATTAGTCGCACGAGCTCACCATCAACACTGGCTATTAACTCTTCGTACTTCCCAGACTGTACGATCTTTCCATCCTTCATAACCTGAAAATATTTGAATATAGTACTTCGTAAACTAAATACTTCCAACTCATACAGCTTCAATAAAATGTATGTCATTATGGTATTTATTTTTCAGCCGTTTCCATTTATTTTTTAGGAGAATTACATACAAAGCACTTGCTATTTACAAATCAAGCACGCAGGTGATTTTGTGAACAACCAAACTGATTCATTTACATGTGCCACAATCAAATCACCGAGACTTTCATAAAAATGATGAAGTGCTAATGTATTGCCAAAATGATTGATACATATAAGAGCAGTTAAGTGCTAGAATCACCAGGATAAGGTCAGCAGCATCCAGGAATTCCAACTGGTGTGTGACATAGATGACGGTTTTACAAGACAAGAGTTGCGTCAGACATTCCTGCATTTTGAAACTCTATATCAGTGATGTAATGAAGAACGCGTTGATTGAGAATTAACAAAAAAAAAAAAAACTGCCCATTAGGTGAAAGTGAAATAATGGAAGAGATATAATTATTTATTATAACAGATGCATCCAGTCTGGAAAGGGACGGATTTCATCAGATGACTAATAATTTCTTCGTATGAAGCATAAGTATTTATATAATTGTGATCCAAAATTATATTCTAGTTCTCATCCTATCCATCTCTTTGTCCTATTTGGGTACTTTTTATTTTTTATCTTCATGGAGTCGGATAACTGATTAGCAGGTATCTTTATCCAATTTAAGAGAATATCTATATCAATATAATCAGATCAGTTGGTTAAGAAAATGTCACCTATTTTTATCTGTACTCTTTAAGAGAATATCTAGATCTATATCTTAGTAGGGTAACTCCCAGAAAACTGACCAAAACATATCTATTTATGCTTCTACGAGGAAAAACAAACACTACTCTGCTCCTATTCAGATTTCTATGATACAACTTTTAAATGTAAGATACATGACATTGATTGTCTAATATCATCAGAACTAAAACAATGCATAATTTCATGAGTTTTTAAATTGTCTAATCATTCTATCAATTCGTCGAAATGTTTAAATGGATAGCTCTGAGCATGATATGATGGCCGCAAGTTCAAAGCATGGAGACCATCAAATTATTTGGAATTAAATACATGACCTATAGATGATAATGACAATTTTGGGTAGTAAAATAGATATGTAAAACTTGAATGTAGAGATAGTTTGATTAAATTTTAGGGGAATTTACATACACATCACCCAAGTCATAAGCATTCACTTATCTTATAAACCTTAATTTATATATCTAAAGCACATTTTCCTGCGTATGAAAAGGTGGAAATAGTGTAATCCACACTTTCATACATAGGTTAGGGTTCTTAGGGTGTAAAAATCAAAATTTGAGTGTGAGATAAATAAATGCATAAGAATTGTATGCTATGTATGTAAATATCCATATATTTCAATGTACCTGTTCAGTATGGCTCATGTTCCAGATAAGGGACATATGCTGGAGTGGAACGGAGCGAGTGAGCGGAACGAAGTGGGAACGTCCCGCGGTAAGGTACAGAGGTAATTTTGTAATTACATATTGTACGTCAGACTTATATATATATATATATATATATATATATATATATATATATATAGACACACACACACCCACACGTTGTATTGTAACTCTAAAGGGAATTTATACTTTTTTTCGTAAAAAAACCGCCGCTCTCCTCCCAAGGACCTAGGCAAATTGCCGAATTTCATTAAATCTCTATGCTTTTTTCTTGATTTCTATGATTCTTGCTCTTTCTTTGCTTTAATCCCTCAACAATACCAGATGAACGATCAAATTATAATGAATTTTCATGAAATATAATGTACAAAGATTTGAACTAAATGATTTATATTACTCGTTGGCTACATTCAAAGCTGGATTGGATCTTGCTCAATAGATAAAGAACTAAGAAGCACAAAGCTAGAAGGGAAAAAACCAGTTCAACGTGACACATCCGCCTACAAAACTGATCACCATTCCAAGGAAGAGATTAAAATTAATTTAAAAGTGATCCGATTGTTCATACCTTGAAGAGATGTGCTCCAGTGCGAGCATCGACAGCACTGAAAGGGTCATCCAGCAAATAAACATCTGATTTGCTGTATATAGCTCTTGCCATCTGAATTCTTTGCTTCTGGCCTCCGCTCAGGTTCATGCCCCTCTCCCCCACAACAGTCATGTCCCCATCTGCCCATAATTTAATGTCACTATCCAATGCGCACCCTTCAATCACTTCTTCATACCATGCCCTTTCCATCTCCTTTCCAAACAGAACATTCTGTATGATTGTTCCTGTTTGAATCCAAGCACCCTGAGGTACATACGCTCTCGAGCCAAAAACCTTCGTGCCTACACCTGAAAGCTTTGGGATTTCTCCTATTAAACTACTGAGGAAGCTAGATTTCCCTGATCCAACTGATCCACACACGGCTATCTTTTCTCCTCTCATTATCTTGAGGTTTTTATCAACTTCAACAGTTGGTTTTCCCGTGCTCAAGTCCTGTTGCCAACTGTACTCCCCGGGTTCAATCTCGACTGCTATTTCTGAGTGATCTGTGCTATAGCATGAATTTGGGTTCTTTTGCTGGTCTTCTCGAATGAATTCCTGTATTCGATCCATTGAGACCTTTGTCTGAGTGATCACTGAAACGAGCTCTGGGAGATTGTAGATGGGTTCCTGAAGTATTCTAAAAGTGGCAAGCGCAGAGAGAACAGTACCTGGTGTCAATGGGATTTTAACTAGAATGCTGACACCGAAGGCGATGACCGAAACCAAAGTCGGAGATGCCCAGAAGAGAAAGGCGACTGCAGAACAAGTGTAAAGATACCTCTTCAACCAACCTCCTTCAACTTCTCTTAGACGAAGTATCTTATACATGTAAACACTCTCCCATGAGTGAAGCTTTAGGATCCTAATACACTTTAACGTCTCTGATGTTGCCTTTATTCTGGCATCCTTGGCTTCCAAAATCTTGGAGTGAAGCTTCTTTTGAGATTTGGCCAGTGGGGTGTTGCTCACCATTATCATGATTGTTGTGAGGAGCGTGGAGACAGATGCTGCAGCACCAAGATTCCTGTAAAGAATGACGAGAGCAAGAGTGACCTGAACAGGAAGCAGCCAAATGCCGTTGATGTACCAGAAGAAGTCTCCAATCCTTTCCACATCTACATCAAGAAAATTTATGATATTACCCCCACTCATCTTTGAGTACTTGATCGTGAGAGCCTTTTTATAAAGGGACGCCATTAGTGCCGCTCGAACTCGAACACCAATTTGACGCGCTCCGAAGTACAAGTGCCTCTGAGACAGGGACTCCGCCATTTTGGCAAAGAAGAATGTGAATGCAAGCATGTAACCATGTACATGGCTACGCTTCTCATCCTCTTTGGATAGAAATTCAACAAAGTTTGTTATCAGGTATAGGCACAGATACGAAGCTACTGTGTTGATGCCTGCAATAAACCATGAGCTTGTTTAGCACCTTATTTGTTGGAATGGACAGCAACCATGAAAACAGAAGGGAGGAAGTTGAGTACCAGCAAGAACAGCATTGAATACCAGAGGTCTCCATATAATATTCATAACAGCCCTACAAAGCGTCGAAATTTCTGGCTTCTCTCTCCGGAGCGATTCCTGAAGCATCGAGTATGCAGCTTCTGCTGTCTCTGAGTTGGGTAGCCGGGGAACATGGTGGATCTCCAATCTCTGAAACCAGCCCTTCTCAAAGAGAGGATTCAGCCATCGAAACGTTAGCTTGCTCCAGATTCCAGCATTGGACAAAGTTCGTGTCGAGGCATCTTCATTTTCATAATCATCAAGCAGTATAGGTTTCTCTAGCCCGCTGGAAACTCTAGGGATGTTCATACTAAAAGCACCAATACAGAGGAAGACGGATAAAGGAAAAGAAACAAAATCGGCAACAGTTGCAGCTGGCAAGAAGTTGGGTAATGCAAACAGCTTAAAATGCTTGGTGAGGTAAATGATTATGAAAAACAACTGGAACATTCCAGAGAGAGCCCACCAAGATACAAGAACACAGGGCCAGCCACTGCTCCCAGCCTTGGCTCTTCCCTTAATATAAATGGTGAAAAAGGTTGCAATAATCCAGGAAAGTGCGATGAAGAGAAGGTCCATGGGAATGGCTTCGATTTTCCAAGCCTTAAATGCGAAAGAACCAATGTATAGTGTAGAGATTAGAATGTTAGATAAAGCTACAATCTCAGACATGAAGCTGACTTCTTGTTTCACAAACAACCCCCTCCTTGACTTCGAGAAGTCTAAGAGCATCCATATTAGAAACACCATGAAAGGTAAAAAGTAGAATAAATCTGTTGCACCGTCCATGGCCGCGAAAAAATGAACCTTGAGAACAGGGGACTGTTTTATTGTATGGGACGGAGGGGGGAGAAGGTAAAATGAGTTGTATTCTGATTCCATTCGTTGTTTACTAATGAGTGGCTTTCCCGAGCTATATAAGGCGGCTAGGAAGCAGATGAGTGCTACGTGTCCTTGGCTAAAATTTTCACGTTCTCTTTATCTCTCTCTCTCTCACAGCTAGGACTGAGATCCCAATATTCCCAACCTCACGTCCCTCCGTTGGAAAGCTGACAATTTCCGGAATGATGTCATCATTTATGTGCTCATCGGGTATTCATGCGCGGGGGATCCGGGTGTGCTCATAATTTAAAAAGGATAGATGGGAATTGATAGACATATAAAAATGCGAGCTCTTAATACATAAATTTTGTAGATCGTGGTATGCCGGTTAACAATATAAAAATAGAGAAGGGAAGAGAAGCGAGAGATTTATATTGTTAAATTCTAGTGTTAAATTTAGTGGTATTAATATAAAACTAGTGAGAAGGGCATGAGGAGCAAGAGATTTATATTGATAAATGACAAATTTCTAATGGCCTCTATTAAATTGAATTATAAATAAATAAAAAAAAATTCTATATATAAATAGTAAAAGGACAATCTAAATCAAACTTATCTAGATCTTTCATAGGAAAACTATTTAGTAAAGTATTAATCTTGAAACAGTTTCCTTAACTGGAAACTTCCATAATTATATTTAAGTGTTGTCTTTCAATTTTAAAAAATTTATTGTTAAATTGAACGATTTGATGAAACAAATTCCGTGAAATTATAAGTAATTTGATATGGATCTAAATGAGTCCAAATTAAACATTTGAAATATTGTTAGTGTTGAATCCCAATTTGGCTAGCAGGCCCGCCCAAGTGATTAAAGCCTTTGAACAAAGCCAAAATGACAGAGAGAGAAGAGAGGTGAGAAAAGACTTGCCACTTTGGTGCAAAATAGGGTATTCATGGGCTCTTGTTACCCTTTTTGCATTATCAAATGTTTTTCATACATGGAGAGGATAAAAGATCTTAAAGTCCCTTCTTATACATGACAGAAGGGATATGCATAAAATCTTATCACATGAAAAACCCATCAATTGAGAGGAGAGAGTTAGCAATGAAAGAAAATGACATTTTATAACTCCGCTTCTACAGGAGTGTATTGGTTATTCTATTATATAAACCTTTGTAGGCCTGAGGTTTTGTCATTTCCTAGCTCGGTTGACTAGGGTCGAAGTGGTGAATTGATAAATGTTGTCGGTCGGCCTTTTGGACGAAGACAGACAGTCGGTTGGCCCTTTGGATATGAGCGACCGAGAGGATTCTTAGAGATAGTTGGGGAGATGGGTTCGTCTGGTGTATATTGGTCAGCCCCAAGAGTTGAGTCGGTTGTTAATCCTTAATTCTTATTACTTAGTAGATTAATAGTTATCCTTGAGTGATGATATCTTTATTATTTTTGATAAAACGTATCATTTAGTATAACATTTATCTTGTTTGTTTGTTTGTGCTTGTGTTACAACTTTATAAGACTCGAAGAACATTTTTATATTCGAATGCTGATACATGTTATGTTAGTTAGACTTTTGTTTAGTTAATTTCATTCTGACATGTTTAGCTTAGATTTACTTTCTACTACATGTTTTCTATCCTGATAAATAACTGTAGATATTTTTTATAGACATTTGTGGTAGATAGAATTTCTAAACTGTTTTTTTTCCTACTTATATTTTCTGCACTAAATGTTATACAAGTTAAAAATCAAGTTTGGGGGTAGGAAGAAAAATAGATTTTAAAGTTAATATACTTTCTTTTAGTTTAATATTATTGCAAGCATGTTTTAGGCTAGATTTACTTTCTCCAGCAGTCATTCTATCCTAATTATGAATATATATANTAGACATTTGTGGTAGATAAAATTTCTAAACTATTTTTTTCCTACATATATTTTTTGCACAAAATGTTATACATGTTAAAAATCAAGTTTGGGAGTAGGAAGAAAAATAGATTTTAAAGTTAATATACTTTCTTTTAGTTTAATATTATTGCAAGCATGTTTTAGGCTAGATTTACTTTCTCCAGCAGTCATTCTATCCTAATTATGAATATATATATAAATTTGATAAGATGTTGTAGTAGTCAATAGATTCAACTTTTACTTTTTCTTCCTGCTACATTTTATGGAATTAAGTGTAAAATATTTAAAAATGCAAGTTTGGGGGAAAAGAAAATTTTCTTTTAAAAAGAAGTAAACTAAATTTTATTTGTCCTCAATTAACTATATTTTTAAAATTAATTTAACATGACCTTGAATATTAGAGTTTAAATTTAAATGACCATATTTATGTTTGTAAATATTATGATAAATTTAGGTAAAAGTTTTTAATAATGAAGATTAATTCTAAAATTAAAGATATTGGTATGAAACGATAAGATTATGTTTTTCTATTTAAAAGTAAAGGAAATTATATTTTTGAAGTATTAAAAATTTTAGTGTCTCATGTAAAAAGAAAATAATGAAACTTTATGAAAAATTATAAACTAATATGAATTTATAAAGTGAAGAAATGTAAGGAGTTTTGACTTTAAGAAGAAGATAGTGAAGTTCAAAATTATTAAAGGCTATCTAGATATAGTAATCCTCACTTGAAAAAAAAAGAGATAAAAAGAGAAAAAGAAAAAGAAAAAAAAAAGAGAAAAAGAAAAGAAAAATGAGCGAGGAGAAGCTCGAGGAGATGCTTAATAAAAAATTGGCTTCACTTGAATAAACTTAAAGAAAAGGCTTTATTACATTTTCTAAACTTGTATTAGAGTATTAGTAGCATTACTAGTAAAATTTTCATGAAGTTTTTTTTCATAGGAATTTTCTAAGTATCCTTGATATGAAAAATTGCGATTCTTCTTGAAATGAATAGAGATTCAGAAATCTTAAATTTGATTGCTAAGTATTCTTAGACTTAGAGTTTAAATCTAAGTTATTAAAGGTTTTTCTTAAATTTTACTATTTTATTTATTAAACTAAAGTAAAAAAGTTTATAAGTTAATCTCTATCCTAAGTTATATTTTTATGTAGTAAAAGAGTTACTTTAGGACAAGTAACATTTATGTTTGGAAGATTTTGATACGCCTAAAAAATGTTCAACTTTTCTTATATTTTTAATGCATATATTTATTGATTTTCAATGAAATTATACTTTAAAGGAAGATATTTTGTAAATTTTTGGTTTCAGGTATAGAAAATGAAGTTTTGGAAAAAAAGAAGCAAAAACAATGCAATTTGGAGCAAAAACAAGCAAGAAAGAAAATTTTGTCCTCGCACATTTCGATATGTATTTCTATGCTTAATCTCATTTAAACTTATCACACATTTTTTAATGAAATTATACTTTAAAAAAATACTGTTTTTATGCTTATTTTTTAAGTCTATATGTTAGGAACGCAACACAACTTAAACGGGGCAAAACAGAGCTAAAACGGAGACAAATGAAGCAAAATGGTGGAGCTGCACAGGGCCGGCGTCGACAACGCTAGAGAGCAGAAAATGACGCCAAAACGGCGCCGACAGCGCCCGGGACTTTTTGGAGGCTGTGTTGGGCAAAATTCTAGAAGATTCAATGTATTTGGACACATTTTAGAGGGTCACTTGAGGCATCTCTAGGGAAATTCGTCTCTACACTATAATAGAGTGCTTTTATGTAAGAAAAAGTGTGTGTGTGTGGTGTGTGTGAGTGAAAAAATGTGGAGAATATTTATAGATCTTAGAATAGGAGTATAAATGTAGATTTCTACCTTTTTTAAGAGATTGGTGAGAGGATTTTGAGAGAATATGTAAAGGAATGTTCTAGCATTGCATGGATCAGCGAGAGACTTTGTGGGAAAAAATTTCATCTTTCTTTCAAGGGAAAAAAACTAAGTGTTATGTTCTTCATTATCTTATGATTTTGTAAATACTTATCTAGTGACTTTGCTTTGATTTGATGAATTTTTTTGTTGTGTTTTCTTTATGATTTGAGATGTGTTTCTCTTACTCTTTCTTCTTTTTTTTGGAAATAGTGACATGAGAAGATTATGCCATTATTTTCCTTTTACTTTTCTTTTGCAATGAGTGAGATTCATGTTTAGGATATTGGGATGCATGCTAGAAGAAGTTTTAATTATAAATTGTGATGGTTTTTCAACTTCGCTCTTAATTTAATTTTCAATCTGCAAAATTGAATTGTTAAAATATGTTATGAAACATATGATCCTGAAAATGGAGTATGAGTTCTACAATAAAGTGAGAATCACATTTAAGTCCTTAAAGAAGTATTTAGTTCATGGGATTAAGTGTAAATAAATAGGGAAATATACTTTATTTAATGTAGAATAGGAGATTTCTAGGGTGACAGACTAAAAATCCCCAATTCGATCTTAGTGTTTAAAAATTAAAACAAGAGTAAGCCTTCAGGAGAAGGGGAGTGATAGCTCTGGAGTTCATAGCCACAGATTTAGGGAATAAACCTAAGATTAGCCAATGATTTTCTATAACACTGAATCTAGGTAGAGAATTAAAATTTCTCTTATTTGGCACATACAATATTTAGTGTATCTCATTCCTTTACATTATTCAATTCACTACATAAGAATAGTAGTTTTTAACATCTTAAAGTTTTTCAAACCAATTCATCCAAAAAGGGTTATCCTTAGAATTAATATTTACATTTATGAATAGTTACTATCCTTGCATTTAACATTCGCATTTAGG
>NEWO01000143.1:849798-864265 GCA_003013225.1 Phalaenopsis aphrodite
TTTTTTCTTTCTTTTCTTTTCCCTTTTTCATTTGGACTGCTTTCATTCCTATATATTTTTCTTTTCTTTTCAGGGATTGTGGTGAATCCTTTCTTTTTCGTTTTTCAAGTGAGGATTACTATATCTCGATAACCTTTAATGATTTTGAACATCACCTTTCTTTCCCTAAATTTGAAACTCAAAGCATTCCTTTACCTTATAAATATTTCATAGTTTTTACATCATTGAGCCCCATTCTTTTCTTCTCAAATGAATTTCAAAGATTCTTAATACTTCAAAACATAGTTTCCTTTACTTTAAATAGTTAAATATAGTCTTATTCACTTATACTAAATATCTTAATCTACAAAATTAATTTTCATTAAAAAAATATTCTTTTAAATCTATCATAATATTTAAATATCTACAAAATATAGTTCTCTGAATTAAATTCACTACATAAAATCATATTAATAATTTTTGACAATAATTAAATTGAGAGCATCTAATAGTTAATCTTTTTCTTCCCTCCCCAACTCAAAATTTTCAATATTTTGCAATTAATTTGATAAAATGTAGAAGGAAGAAAAAGTAAAAATTAAATATACTTACTACTATAATATCCTATCAAATTCATATACATGCATAATTAGGATAGATGACAGCATAAGAGAGTAAATCTAGCCTAAAACATGCATGCAATAATATTAAACTAAAAGGAAGTATATTCACTGTAGAATTTCATTTTTCTTCCTACCCCCAAACTTGATTTTTAGCATGTATAACATTTAGTGCAAAAAATATAAGTAGGAAGAAAAATAGTTTAAAAATTCTATCTACCACAAATTTTTATCAAAAACATCTACGATTATTTATTAGGATAGAAAACATGTAGTTGAAAGTAAATCTAAACTAAACATGCCAGATTGAAATTAACTAAACAAAGTTCTAACTAGCATAACATGTATCAGCATTGAAATATAAAAATGTTCTTCAATTCTTATAAATTGTAACACAAACACACAAACAAGATAAATGAGGTCAATTCTTCCTCCATCTCATCGCATCTCACTAACTTACTTCCAATTTCTAACGGAATCCCTTCAAAAATATATTGGGTGCTTATAAATATTTTTATAGATTCTAATCCCAAAGATGTGATTATCCCTGATATATTGGTTCTCGAGCGCCAACACCAAACATCACCATATCCCAATAATTAATCACCTCTGGCAGTTATAAGGATAGTGGAAGATCATCCACAAGTTACTCATCTAATAGGTTTGCGACTCCTATAAAATGAAAATAAAGTCCAAGAAAGGAAGTAACAAAATTGAGATTGAACTATCGCTGTAGAAATTCATAATGACTTTTGTAAAACTCAAGTTCGGGTGAAACCCGAGTTGTAGTAGACTTGTTAATCCAACTACTACAAGAGAACATACAATTCTAACCGTGATAAGAATTTAAGGAATCATCACCCTCATGATACACAAAAAGTAAATCAAACCACTTACAATCCAAACATCTAGCAAACATCAAACAAAGTAATCAATCCATACTAAAGCAACCACAATATAACACTAACAATCATGACTCTTAAGCATACTAAATCAAACCATACTAAATCAAACCACACAGATAACTATGAGTTGCCTCCCATAAAGCGCTTGATTTAACGTCGCTAGCCCGAGAAATTATTCTACCTAGATCAAAATTCCAATTATGTAATTCTTGATCAATAGCCCAATTTTTTCCAGATCCAGGGATTCCTACAAAGTCCTCGAATTTAAATTTTTCTTTCAGCTCTTCCTTTTCATATTTATTCATATCCTTGTTCCTCATATTTCTTTCTAGATCCAATATTCTTCTAGTAATTTTCTCAATTTGCATATTAATTTCATCCTTGAAATTTATAAGAAATGGATCTTTATATGATAATTCAAAATCTCCCAAATTTTGGATCACATTCTCTCTAGATAATTCAGATTCTATATCAATATCTTCTATGCTACTCTTTTGTTTCAAATTATCTTCCAATTCTTCCCCTCAATATTGAGTAAATGGTGGAGGTGGTCTTTCTATATCTATCTTAGTTGAGGAAATAAGTTTATTTGATTCCATAAGAATTTCTTCCATTGGTCTTTCAATATCCTTATCCTCTTTTCTCTACTTAAAGTTTTTTTGAAATATATCCTCAATATCTCTTCCAAGTCTTAGTTCAATAATTTTGTCTTGTTCATCATTCAATTACTTAAGATTTATATCAGAGTCACTAGGTAAAATCTCTGGGGGGTGACTGTTAATTGCATTAATAATCCGCCTCAGCATCATAATCTCATTCAATTTCTTTGTATACCACGGAATATGTCATTCAGTGAATTTTAATAACTCTTTCATAGGAGATCTTTTACTGATTTCATCATTCAATTCAGGTTCATCTTATGATTGAGTCGAATGTGAAGATATAGGGACTGGTGGTGTATATGAATTCACCAAATAGATAGGCTTTAAAATTTTTATGAGGTAAATTCATTTTAAGGTCATGAGATTTTTCAACAGATGAAATTAAAAATTTACTATATTTGGTAACGTCCATCATTTCACACCTCTTTTGAACATACATACAGTCACATTTTAGACTCATCATGAAAGCCCATTTCGATCTCATCAGTTAACTTACTCTCAAAACTTTTTTGAAAATAGTTTTTACTTAGATAATCAATTTCATCCATCTGAAAACAATCATCATCATTTCTGTCAGTTGGATATTTCATAGCCTTTAAAACATCAAAAGTGGTTTCATGGTCAATAATATTCATAGTTAACTTTCCTTTTTGCACATCTATCATAGCTTGTCCAGTCAGAAGAAAATCACTACCCAAAATGATGGGAATATCTTTATCTTCCTCCATATCTAATGCAATAAAGTCCATAGGAAAGATGAATTTATCCACTTTAACAAGCACATCTTCTATAATCCCTTTTGGATAAATGATAGATCGATCAGTTAACTGAAGAGTTATAGTAGTGAGAGAAAAATCAGCTAAACCCAACCTTTTAAATATAGATAGAGGCATGAAATTAATGCTCAATCCTAAATCACACAAAGCTTTTCCACATAATTTTTTTCCAATTACACAAGGAATTGTAAAGCTACAATGATCTTTAAGTTTCCGAGGAAAATTTTTCTGAAGTATAGCACTGCACTCCTCACTTAGTGCAACTTTCTCGTAATCCCCAAATTTCCTTTTCTTGTTTAATATCTCTTTCATAAAATTTGCATAATTTGGCATCTGTTTCAAAGCTTTAGCGAAAGAAATATTTATCGTTAACTTCTTAAGTACATCCATGAACCTTGAAGATTTTTTATACAACTCATGCTGTCTAAGTCTTTGAAGAAATGGAGGTGGTGGTCTTTCTAAACTGATTTTAGTTGGAGATATTAACTTTTCCAGATCCTTAGAAACATGTTCTTTAGGTCTTTTAGTTTCTTTTGTTTCTCTCACAACATTTTTCTCTTTTCTAACCACATCCTCTATCTCTCTTCCACTTTTTAATTGGACAGCTTCTACTTGTTCATTAGTGTTCTCCTTAGGGTTGATCTCAATGTTGCTAGGAAGTGTTCCTTGAGGTCTATTGCTAAATGAATTAGCAATTTGTCTCAGCTGATTCTCTATGTTTCTAATCACAACATTTTGACTTTGCAACTGGTTTCCCATTTGCAATGCCACTTCTTCTATAGACATCTTATTATTCTCAAATTGTTGATCATTGTTAGAGTCCGGTGGATATGAAGGTCTATAGTTTGTGTTCCCCTGATTATTCCAACTCCCATTAGTATTTGCATGATTATTTTCCCATTTTTTATTTCCACCGTCAGTAGTATGATACTAGTTAAATTAGGATGGTTCTTCCAACCTGGGTTGTAAAAGTTAGAATATTTGTTGTTTATGGTATTTAAAGTCTCACATGATAAGTTAGAATCAATCATATGCCCTAATGAACTTTCATTCCAAATTGCTCCAACTTCTTTGATATTGCAGCAACTTGAGATGCAAGAATTGTAATCACATCTGAATCTTGAACACTGGCTACCTTTTTAGGATTTACCCTTGTAGAGGGCCATTGAAATTCATTCGTAGCTATTTCTTCAATTAATGCATATGCTTCATCAAATGATTTTGATATTAATGATCCACCAGTAGCAGCATCAATTATAAACCTAAGGGATTCTACTAACCCATTATAAAAAGTTTGAATGATTAACCAACCAGGGAGAGCATGATGTGGACACTTTCTTAGGAGGTCCTTAAATCTTTCCCAGGCTTCGCATATAGATTCCCCTTCATACTGACAAAATGAGATAATATCGTTTTTAAGTTTAGTAGTCCTTGAAGGTGGAAAATACTTAGCTAGGAATTTCTGAGTTAAATCTTCCTAATTTTTAATAGAGCCAGGTGCTAATGAGTATACCCACATTTTAGCCTTATCCCTTAGTGAGAAAGGAAAAAGCCTTAGTCTAACAACATCGCCTGACATACTGTTATAACGAAATATAACACAAAGTTCTATAAAATTTGATAAGTGTAAATAGGGATCCTCCGAAGGAGTTCCCCCAAGCTGATTGTTCTGCAATAGTTTGATAATCTCAGGATTTATTTTAAACGAGTCAGATTCTACAACAGGGTATCATATACTTGAGTGAATTTCATCTATCGTAGGATTGACATAATCCCTCAATGAATTATGATGATTTTTCAAGTTATTATTTTGAAAGTTTTCCATATCCATTTCTAGTTTTTCGAGTCCTCTTTGAATTTTATTTTTTTTCTTTTTTTCAAACTTAGGATCATAAGACACAAGTCTTGCAGATACTTTATTTCGCATACGCAACACAACAAACAATACATTAGCAATTAAACAAATAACAGATGAAATATATTCAACACAACAAAATATTTTCACGAACACCTTATTTTTCACACAAACAATTTTTCTTAACACTTTTTCATATAAAAACACTTTTCACACAAAATAGTTTTTATGACACTACAGTTTTCAAAGTCTAACCCTAATTACTTCAAGTAAAATTCTCTTAAAGTTCTTACCGAAGCTTCCCCGGCAACGGCGCCAAAAACTTGACAGCAACTTTTTATATACAAGAATTTATGAACCAAGATTTATTATTTATATTTATTTTGTAAAGTCACAATTTCAAATGCAAGTATACGTATCGCTCAAGTAATACAGGACTCTAGTGAAGTCCTGTTTATCGATCCCACAGGGAAGTGAGGTAAGAGGTCCTTAGTCAAATCCTAGTCTACTACAATTAGTCCTTAGTTTGGAATGTCAATTAAGTTGATGTTTTATCTAGCAACTACTCCTAAATGCAAGTGTTAAAAGTATAGATAGTAACTATAACTAAATGCAAATATTAATTCTAAAGATAACCCTTTTTGGATAAATTAGTTTGGAGAATTTTAAGATATTAAAATCTACTATTCTTATGTAATGAATTGGATAATGTAAATGAATGAGATGTATTAAATATTGTATGAGACGAATAGGAGCAATCATAATATTTACCATTTGGTCCAAGCATAAAGAACATTGACTAATCTTATGCTTGTTTACTGAATCTGTGGCTAGGCTGGGAGAATACCGGCTCTCACTTCGGAGTTCCCACGTTCCCCTCGCCTGAGGGCTAACTTCTCCCCTTCAGCACTCAAACAATAGGACCGAATTGGGGATTTTAGTCTGTCACCCTAAAATCTCCAATTCTACGCCCATCAAAGTATAATTCCCTATTTATTTGCATTCAACTCCCATAAACTTAACTATCTATGGAATCTGAATGTGGTTCTACTTTGTTGAGAATTTCACAACCCGCTCGGGTCTTAATGTAATTACAATGAACTTTAACACTACAACAGGCCTTTATTGTAATGTATGTAAAGTGCAAGTAAAAACCATCACATTGATAATTAAATCCGCTTCTAACATGCATCCCAAAATCCTAAACAAGAATTCTACCCATTACAAAAGAAAAGTAAAATGGAAACAATAGCATAATCTTCCCATGCCATTATTTCCAAACAAGAAGAGAGAGTAAGAGAAGCCCATCATAAAACACGAAGGAAACACAACGAAAAGTTCATTTAACCAAAGCAAATCCACTAGATAAGTGTTTACAAAATCATAAGATAATGAAGAGCATAATACTTAGGTTTTTCGCTTGAAAAAAGAAGAAAATCTCTCCCACAAAGTCTCTTGCCTATCCATGCAATGCTAGAACATCTTCTTACAAACTCTCTCAAAATCCCCTCTCCAATCTCTCCAAAAGGGTAGAAATCTACATTTCTACTACTATTCTAAAAGCCCTAAGCTTTCTCCACACTTTTCCCAACATTCCTCTCACACAAATCCCTCTTTTTCTATCCTAAATTTATTCTTTTAAAGTGTAGGGGTGAAGTTTGAAGAGTTGCCACAAGAATCCTTTCAAAAAACGTCCAAATACGTTGAATTTCGGCTCATAACTGCCAAAAGTCAGTTCATAGTCGTCCCGGGCGCCGTCGGCGGGCTTGATGGCACTGTCATCGAGCTTTTCTATCATTTTTTGGTCTTCTCGGGTAAATCTCACCGTCGGCGCCGGCGGGCAGACTACGCAGCTCCACCATTTCACTTCGTTTGGCTCTGTTTCGCCCCAAAAGTCCATAATTCATCATACCTGCAATAAAACATAAAAAATACCCTTCTTTATAGTGCAATATCATCAAAATCAGTGTAAAATAGGTATGAAAATCTCAAAAAATTTTCCTTTGGTCATGTACCACTGACCTGAACTCAAAGGAGGAACCACAATAGAAGTGTTCGGAGGGCTATCAAAACCCATGCTCCTGAAAAGACACCCATTGAGGAGGAGCCTTATCAAGTTCAAGAAGTGTTACCAGAAATTTATTCACTCCTATGAGAGAGTAGATTCCATCCTCTGACAGATACTGATGGATATGAGAGTATCCGGAGGATTGCTGCCGCCTTATCATCACTTCATGGACATTGTGAGTAGAAAAAGAAGTTCACTCCTATCACTCGAGCTAGCACTGTTTTGAGAAGGCTTGCTACCAAAGAAAGATGTTCGGTTAGCGAGTAACTTAAATGAGTGGGAGATGCAATTTCTCCTCGTGTCAAGAAGGAAATTTTGAAAGGTGTCAAATCCGCCAGACAATCCCGTAAGACAATTGGAGTATTGCCTACTTGCATTCCCGTTTGGCTCCGCTTAGGGAACAGAGTTGATACCGCAATGATTACTACTGATCATACTGCCACCAGGACCATAGGTCGTCGACCGGTTAAGTCAAGACTGGTTCCGAAGATCTTACCCGTCATTCCTGCAATCCCAGAGATAAAGACAAAGCGATTACCTGACATTGTAGCCAATCTACACCACGGGGAGCATACCTTCCCTCGACACATCGATGTTTCTACTAAGACGCCCTATCTTGAGACATCATCATTGAAAAATAAGAGGGTATGGGTACCCAAGATCGCTGCACCGATACAGTTCAGTGAGCCTGCAGGACATAAAGTAAAACCTGTGCCTTAAATGTTTGATATCATCACGACAATAGTCTGTTAGATGGAGGAACAAGTAGAAGATATCCACCATGGTCCTCCAGATTTTAAAGCAATCAAGGAATCAATAATTGAGGAGAAAGTTGAGAAACTCAGGATTGAGATTTTTGAGTTAACTCAAGAGTACAAAGTTTCTGTCAATAGGGACAATGAAGATTTTGATTTCAATGATTACTTGGAGGAGGATTTCATGGATGTCCTTGTGATCGAAACCAGATCTACCATATCTGCACGCGAGGCTCAACCTCATGCCGAAGAGAACGCCGTAGATGAGCTGTGCAGGGATATCCTCCTAACAGATGAGCAAGTCAGTTTACTGGAGAAAAGAATAGAAGAGATGACAGTAGCTATGACCGCCATGACCACCATTCAGGGGCAATCACAAGCACCAAGATTGGCTTCTTTAGAGATTAATCGACCAGAAATCATACGCATCACAGATGAAAGATGAGAGGCCACTTCAGCAGAAAAAGATGAACAACCAAAGAAAGATTCTCCATCAGGTTCCATGCTAGAAAAGGAATTCAAGCAAATGGTTGAACAAGTGCAAGATCCCTTAGCCCAATCCAAGGGCGGTGCATCAATTTTGAAGGGTAGAGCTTACCCGGAGGAGTTTGACTGGACTGGAAATCCCCAAACTTCAAGATTTTTGATGGGACTGAAAATCTCAGACGACATATAGCACATTTCTGAGCCAGTTGTGGCAACACAAGGAATAACGAAGCTCTACTCTGCCAGCAGTTCGTCAGCAGCTTGTCAGGGATTGCTTTCTATTGGTACGCTGACTTGCCCAACGAGTTAGTTAAAACATTTTCTGAGTTGGAACAGTTATTTGTGAAAAGATTTACCTGGGCGCAACATCATGTGTCTATTGGAGAGCTCATGATGGAGAAGCAAAAGCCCAACAAAACTTTGACAGACTATATTTTGAGGTGGAAAAACCTTAACATGAAATGTGAATCTCAGCTATAGGAACATCAAGAGATTGAGATTCTATTGAAAAGCATTCATGGACCAGTATCTTTCATGTTTAAGGGACTCACCATCAAATCCTTCGAGAAGCTACTCAGTAAAGCCAACAATCTTCAAGAAGAAATGAAGCACATGGAGCCACATGAAAAAGCTAAGGTGACCAGAGTGTTCGAAAAGAAATCAGGAGTAGTCGCAATTGTCGATAAAGGAAAATAGCGGATAAAGATATATGCAGAAGAGCATCTCCAGTCTTCGTCACAGTACTCTCAGAAACAAAGCAGTCAATCCAACCAACAACTGCCTTTAGAGGGATCACCTCAAATAACGGGTAAAAGAATATCCCTGTTAGAGCGACAAAAACTTGTGTGTTCCTTCAAGGATGAAGTTGTACCTAAACTATTCAAACGTCTGATGAAGAAACTAGAATTCCAACTACCTAATCCAAAGAAACCTGAAGAGGTGGATAAAAAGAATGAACCAAATTATTGCCCATACCACCGGTTGCTTGGGCACACTATAGACAAGTGTTTCATCTTTAAGAACTGGCTCAAGAAGAAACTCAAATAAGAGAATATAAAAATCCCAAAAGAGTATTTAAAAGAATCCGAAAAAGGTTCCATAAACATGATTTCGGCCGAACCAATCTCCTCAATTGATCTGTATACCGGAATAGATGGATGGAATACAGCTTGGGATGAACGCAAGAGGGTCCTTAATCACATACAGGATTCATCGAAACAAGCTTCAACGAACACTGAAGATGGATGGAATGAGGTATGGAGCAGATCATCCAAGAAAATACTGAACAAGATCCAGTCTGCATCAAAACAAGCCTATATTCAGAGTCCGCAACATACCGAGCCCGAGATGAAGGTTTTACCAGAAGATCCATCATCGTCAAAGATAAAGAACAAGAAAAAGAAAAGTTTCACTGCCATGATTGATAGCACGGGGGGTAGGATAGGGGCTGCCTCTACTAGATTGGCTGTCTTGGATTCGGGGAAGAAAATCCTCAAACCCTTGACATTGTATGATTATATTTTTGTCCCTTCGGGGTTTTATGAATATAATGATTGTGATTTCGGCTACGTTTTGACTGTTTCTGGTGATAACATAATTGATTATGACCGATCTAACTGCAATCTCCATTCCCAAAATGATCCTCAAATCGTACTCGAGTCTGATGAACTCGTTATCGAGGCCAAAGAAGAATTCAAAGATATCGCTTACGATAACACCGATAACGAGGAGCCAACTCTCGAGCGTCATGATACACCGCTTGCCATCAACTTAGATCTTTCCGACGAAGAGGAAAATACACCAAAAGATTTTACAATGATATCTCAAGAAGAAGAAATCACAAAAGTTAACTTAAGGAGCGGAAAAGTGTTACCACCAAGAACAACTCCAGCAAACAAAGGAAAACAGATAATGACTTGAGAAGAGATACCCCCACCTCTGCTAGTGGAAGAACCACATAATCAAGATAAAATCGAAGGATCATGCAATGTAGACTACAACGTGCTAGCTCATCTTAGGAAGTTGTCTGCCCGACTAAGCATCTACGACGCTCTGATCCTATCAAAGGAGATGAGAGAATCTCTGGTTATAGCTTTGCTTGATCCAGAAATTTGCTTAGCTCAGTTGGCTAGTACATCCTCAGATGAAGTTTGCTCGTTGAGAGAATAATCAGGGGTAACCTTTACAGATGAAGACTTGCTGCTCGGTACTGCCGACCACAACCGTCCGCTCTACATCTCCGTCAACATTGGCAGATTTGTGTTATCCAGAGTTTTAGTGAATCTTGGAGCATCTCTTAACTTGACGAGCCTACTGACATTGGACTATTTGGATATTGAAGCTCAAGAGCTTACAACTGATAAAATGATGTTAAGAGGATTCAACCAAAAAGGAGAAAGAGCCCTTGGATAAATTACATTACTTATGAAGGTTGGAGAACTCGTAACAACTGTTAAATTTCATATCATCGATGCCGAGACCTCTTTTAACGCTCTATTGGGTCGACCATGGATTCATGAGCACAATATGCTTTCATCATCTCTACACCAGTGCATTAAATACCACAAAGATGGTCAAGAAAATTGCATCAAGGGAGATCTACAACCATTTTCAGTGCAAGAAGTTAGTATCCATGAAGATGTTGCCTACCACACGCCTCCAAAGAAGACTATCTTCCCGCATGAGATTTTTGACAAGAAAAGAAGAAAATTCAGAAGAATCACAAAAATGAGGCCATACAACTCCGTTTCAACAACCTTTTATCACTCCCTTACAACAAGTTGGTGGAAGTTCTTCTAGTTCACACACCCGAGGTTGAGGTCAGGGATGCAGATGAGGAAAGATCAATTTAATTGTTGAACGGACTAGGCCAACCATCAACATTGGTGATGAAAATAGTTCTAAAGATGAAATAATGATAACAAAGCAGAAGAAACCTCAGTACGAGATATCCCTAGAAGATATAGAGAAGAATGAATATGAAACAATGTATGATCAGATAAACCACTATGTGAATATTATGACCCTTACTCCAATTCTCCCACAAAGGTCAAAAGTTTAGAGGTCAAGGAAGTCCGTAGTGTTGGTTCAAATCCGATCAAATTTTATCGTGCTTCTACCTCTACTGAGCTTTAAAAACATGTAAATTTGAAGGTTGATTCTAATGAATTAATGGAATTGCCTTTTAGTTACTTCTCGCCTAGTGTTCAAAAGTCAATTCAACAGGGAAACTTACCAAAACAAATGTCAAAAGATAAATTTCAACTTTTTGAAAAACTATGGAATGCTAAAAGTCAAACTCCCAATTCAAAAGAACGTCTCAGATTTGGTACAGTCGGACCAGTCGATGATTCTGAATTTTGCTTGGTTGTTATTAATGAGTCAGAACAGGATTGCCTCAATGTAGAGGATGGCTCTACTGATCAACCAATAGAAGATGCTCTGCCAGAATTTAAGGAGGAAATTAAATCTAGTGTCGATGAATTGAAAGAGATTAACCTCGGAACTGAAGAACAACCCCAACCTACGTTTATAAGTTCTTTACTTGATGACATAGTATCTACAAAACTGGTCAAACTATTAACATAATTCAAAGATTACTTTGCATGGAGCTACGATGAAATGCCAGGAGTGTCAGCAAAAGTTGCAGTCCATAAACTTGGGGTGGACAAAAATATAACCTCAATAAAACAGGCTCCCAGGAGAATGCGCCTTGAAATAGAACAACAAGTCATTGCCGAAGTGAAAAAGTTGATAGATGCCAACTTTGTTTAAGAAGAGCAATAACCCACATGATTAGCCAATATTGTACATGTTAAGAAGAAAAATGGACAGATCCGCGTCTGTGTTGACTTCAGAGATTTGAACAAGGCATGTCTAAAAGACGAGTTTCCACTACTTATACCAGAGATGATGATGGATATTGCTTCAACACATGAGATTTTCTCCTTCATAGATGGATCGTCGGGATATAACCAAATCAAGATGACTCCCGAGGATGCAACACTTACAGCTTTCATAACAAAGATTGGACTTTTCTGCTACACAGTGATGTTGTTCGACCTAAAGAACGTCGGAGCAACATATCAGCGTGCAATGACAAAGATTTTTGACGAACTCATTCACAATCAAGTAGAATGCTATGTGGATGATTTGGTCATCAAAATTAAATAGAAAATAAACCATTTGTACAGTTTGAGGATCATGTTTGAACGGTTATAAAGATATGAACTTAGAATGAATCCCTTAAAGTGTGCCTTTAGTGTTACCTCTGGGAAATCTCTAGGGTTTGTTGTCCGTCATCGGGGAATCGAGATCAGCCCGGATACGATTAAAGCTATCTTGGAAATGCCTCCCCCTAATACCTTAAAAAAGCTATGTTCCTTCCAGGGGAAGTTGTCATATCTGAGACGCTTTATTTTTAATCTCTTAGGTAGGTGTTAACCTTTCTTGACATTAATTAAAAAGGGTGCCAAATTTGTTTGGGAAGAAAAATGCCAGTGGGCCTTTGAGGATGTCATTCTTTATTTAATCACACCTCTTGCTTAACAGTTCCCATCCTAGAGAAACCTCTGATACTTTATACCGCAGCCTTAGATGACTCTCTTGGAACCCTCTTAGCCCAAGTTAATGAGGAAGGTAAAGAAAATGTGCTATACTACTTGAGACGTCGTCTAATTTTGACGGAGGTAAGGTATCCACCTATTGAGAAGCATTGTCTAGCGTTAATTTTTGTTGCCCAAAAGCTTAGACATTACATGCTTTCTCATAAGATTACCCTAATTTCGAAAGTTAATCCATTGCAATATCTGATGACCCGACCAACACTCTCCGGACATTTAGCAAGATGGTCATTGATCTTATTGCAATTTGATATAACTTTTGTTCCCCTCCGTGCTATCAAGGGACAGATACTAGCAGACTTTCTCACTGCACACCCACAGCCAGCTGGGTCCTTCCTCAATGATGAGTTACCAGACAAGCAAATACTATAAATGGAATTTTCTGGTGTGCAGCGCTGAGAAATGTACTTTAATGGTGCTTCATCAGTCAGGAAAAATAAAGAATCAGACACAGTTATACAAGGCAAAGCAGGGATCAGTTTGATCTTTATCACGCCAGATAAGAGTATGTTGAGGTTCTCATACCACCTGACAGAGCCGTGCACCAACAATGAAGCAAAATACGAAGCTTTAATCACCTGATTGAAATTGGCAATCTCAATGGATATAACAAACATTGTCATCTATGGTGACTCTCAACTTGTCATTCAGCAGGTCGTCGGACAATACATAATTTTAAAACCAAGATTAACAGAATACCATAAGTACACGATGAAACTCATTGAGCAAATTCCTGGGGTGACTTTCTACCGGATTCTTTGGGGAGATAATGCCCATGCCGATGCTCTAGAAAAACTTGCTAAGGAAATGACATGTCCCCCGGAAGATTCCATCGAAGTCACGGTGCAAGGAAGACGAGTCCTGTCTTGAAAGGACTTCGAAACTCTACACATGCTTGGAAAAGTAGAAACAATAAATACAGTTGCAGATATCAACAAAGATTGGCACAAGCCATTAATAGAATTTTTGCATGCTAGAAAGCTGCCAGAAGACAAGTCTGAAGCGTACCACATCACAAGAAGGGCTATGTCTTACGCCCTGCTTGGAAATGTTCTCTACAGAAGATCATTCGAACAGATGTGGCTACGATGTTTGAGCAGAGCCAAAGCACAGAATATTGTCAAAGAAGTACAAGCCAGATTGTGTAGCGCTCACCAGTCAGGGCCAAAAATGAAAATGAAGATCAAAAGACTTGGGTATTATTGGCCAGCAATGATGTCTGATTGCATGGATACAACCAGAAGATGTCACCAATGCCAAGTGCATAGGGTGGTCTTACATCAGCCTCCGAATGTGCTACACCCAACTGTTGCCTCGTGGCCATTCGAATGTTGGGGCACGGACATAATACGTCCGATAGACCCTCTATTATCCAAGGGATACATGTTCATACTTGCCAATACAGATTACTTCTCCAAATGAGCAGAGGCAGTACCGTTACGTGAGGTTACGACATTGCACGTCCTTTATTTTTTCAAAAGCCAAATCATCTACCGTTTTAGAGTACCCGTGAAGAATATTCTCTAACAATGGGACAACTTTCAAAAGTACAAAAATAAATAATTTCATCAGAAGACATGGGATAGATTGAAGATACTCTACAATTTACTATCCCAGAGAAAATGGTCTGGCCGAAGCTTTCAACAAGACACTGGTATAGATTTTGAAGAAAACACTGAATGAAAACAAAAGGGATTGACACAACAAACAATTAGAAGCCTTGTGGGCCTACCAAACAA
>NEWO01000143.1:900546-910906 GCA_003013225.1 Phalaenopsis aphrodite
TTCACCATATATTTTAAGCACATTTAGAAGATTTTGAAAATTTTTCTATTCATGGTGAAAAGTGAAGAAAAATTTATGGAAATTGTTTAGGAAGTTTAGTTAGTGCTTTTAGAAGTTTAGTTTAGTGATTTAAACTTGATTTTTAAAGTTATTTTTGGAATTTATCAAATTTGTAGAATGACACCAAGAATGAAAATGAGTAGAGGAAAGAGCCCATTTGATTTGAGCAAGTTTGTCAGTTCAAAAGCTTAGAATCAATATAGTGACGCTCTACAGTCACAAAATATGATTCAAGAGCGATGCTTCAAGAGTCCAGGTGGAGAGGTAGAAGACCTGATAGTGCGCCGATAATGGGAATAGTTCTATTATTTCTCTACCATTGCAGTGATTTTTGTTGTGAGGGAGTTTTATGCAAATCTCCTAGAGGCTGAAGACGATCGAGTTATGGTTAGAAGAAAGTTGGTATCTTTTACTCCAGAGGTAATCAACTTATTTTACCATTTACCACCAGAGACTTTATGTTTATATGCAAATTATAGTCCTAGTGAGGCGGATTTATATGAGATTATTTCATATTTGACTATTGGGAGACGACTTTGGAAGATAACCAATGAGAAGAGAGTAAATTTTCCAACTTCAAAGTTATGTGCACCTTCAAAGGCCTGACACTATTTCATTTATGCTCGTCTACTTCCAACCAATCATCTCAATGAAGTGACCAGAGAGAGAGAGCAACATTAAACTATTGTATTCAAGAGGGAAAGCCCATCAACATAGGGGCTTTGATCTATCACACTATCATCAGGTCGGCTGCTGCTACTACTACAGGTATGGGATTTTCTTCCTTGATATTTTCATTATGTGAGCAGGGTGGAGTGAAGTATGATAGTTGGGAGGAAGTTTTGTTACCTCTAAAGCCTATTACGAAAGTGAATGTGAAGACTTATTCTGAGCATTTGATTTTTGGCTGGAGAGGAGGATTTTCCAGAAGTTATGGATTAGAGTCGTCTGCTGCATCTACCTTTGCTGCATCTTCATCACAACCATCTACTTCTCGTGCTTTTAAATCTAGAGGTGATACCAATACTCAGGATGAGTTATTGCCGAAGATGATGAACAATATCAATTTTATCGCTGATAAGGTACAAAATTTAGAGCGTTTTGCAGATCATACAAATAGTTATAATAAAAGGAAGAGTGATTATGAAGATAAATTTCACTCATCTTTGGAGAGCCTAATTAGAGGTGAACCATGAGTGTAATTTCCTCCATATCCTCGATATCCTGATTATGATCCTATAGAAAAATGGTACAGTGGTGATTCTGAGGATGAAGAGTAAAGCTGAGAGATTCATTTTATGGTTGTAATATGATATGAACTATGTGGTTTGAGCTTGCTACATTTGCATCTATGTGTTCTTTTGGACTATGATTTATTTTGTGTTTTGAATTTTTATGTTATGTTTTTGTTGTGATTATTGTGTTAGATATTATTTCATTTTTTTAATTTTAGGGTAGTAGCTATTGTTTTGTGTTTAGTACTGTGATTTAGTTAGTTTAGAACTTAACTTAATTTCATATCTGTTATAAAGTAGAAATTCTTGCTAGCTTAGATCTTAAACTTAAAATTAAGAAAATGCTGCCCTTTATTTTTTTTATCATGTTAGTGTGTTATTTGCTTTTATACCCACTGTTTATAAATCTATTGAATCTCTACATGTTAAACTAAAATGAAAATATAGAAAATTTGATCAAAACATAATTTTATTCTTGTCTTTAGTTTTATACTTGTATAATTATCATATTAAAATTCTTGCATGTTATTTCAATTTTGATTTCTTGCCTATATAATTATCTGACGCTAAAATGTTTAATCTGTTAAAAATGTAAGTTTGGGGGGATGAAAATTATTTTCAAAACTGGAATTTTATTTTTTCTCAACTATACTAGAAGTGAATTTTATTTTAAAAGAAAAATTGATTATGTATATGAAGTTATATTAGGGAAGTAAAATTTGATTTTAGAAATGAGCAAGAAAATTTAGTTAAAATTCTAAGTAATGAAGAAAAACTTTAAGTTAAAAATTTTTAGTATAGAAAATGATTAATATAATTGACTATCTTTAGTAAGAAAAAATGTTATTTTGAAAATTTTAGATAATTTAGACTTTTATTTTTAATACTTAAATTTCTTTTATTGAAATGATTTTCAAAACTATTATTATATCTATAAGTAAAAGTCTTATATCAAGACTTTACTTTAGGAAAGGAGAAGTAGAATTCAAAATCATTAAAGGCCTATCCAGATATAGTTATCCTTGCTTGAAAAAGAAAAAAAAAGAAAAAAAATAGAAAAAGAAGAAGAAAAAGAAAAAAATAAAAAGAAAAAGAAAAAGAAAAGAAAAAAAATGTAAGGGAGGAGAAGTTTGAGGATTAGTGTCTAATTAAAAATTGATTCTACATTTGATCTTTTCAAAGTATAAGACTTAATAAAATCTTAAGCTTATAATTATAATATAGTAAGTAAAATTATTTTTAAATAAAATATTTTAAGTAGAGAAAATAAAAGAACTAAAATCTAAATTTAGAGAACTTACAATATTTCTGAATTAGATAGGAACTCATATTTTCATAGTTCTTAACATTAAAAATTTTCAAAATTTAAATTGGTTTCATTTACTAAATATTTTTTGTAAATTAGATTACTATATTTATAAATCTAAATTTTAGTAACTCCTAAAGAAACTCATATAAATATCATACGTATTTGGTTTTTAAATATTGAAGTGTCACTTGAGGACAAGTAACATTTTAAGTTTGGGAGATTTTGATACACCTAAAATATATAGTGTTTTTAGACACATTTTTATACCTATTTTGAGATATTGCACTTTAATGGAAGGTATTTTTGTGTTTTTCTTGCAGATACAAGTAAAAATGGAAAAAAAATGCTTAAATGAGTGAAAAAGGATCAAATTTGGAGCAAAAATGTGAAAAATTGTGCAAAAGAGTATTGGCGCCTAAGCGTCAGATCTGGCGCTTAAGCACAGGTTAAATAGAGAAGGCCTCACCTAAGCGTTGAGACCCCACGCTTAAGAGCTACTGGCAGTTACTAGATGAGTAAAATCAGTTTTCACGAATTTCGAAGAGGTTTTTGAGGCACCAATTGGCTTAATATGTGGTTGTAACCACCATGGACGAAAATTATCATGAAAGGATGCATCACTTGGGCAAATACATCGAATCAATACACATTTTGAAGAGATCCTAAGGCACCTCTTGGAAAACTATAAAAGAAAGAAGAGAGGACTTAGAAAAGAGTCATGGAAATATTGTCAAGTTTTGAAAGTTCTTTTATGGGGAGTTAGTTCGGAGAGATTTTCAGGAACCACTTTTTTATTTACTTTATCCTTTTTGTTATTTTGTTTTGAGTGATTGTAAAAAAGAAGAGATTAAATAAAACTTCAAGATTTTGGTGGATGACTTGAGATAAATTTTTATCTTTTTGTTTTAGACTACTTTTAGTTTTAATCGAGACTTGTTGTTGGTTTGACAATGATTTTTTCTTTTAAACTAAAGTGTGGTTTTGTTTTCTCCATGGATTTTAAATAGTTTTCTTTATCTTTCTTCTTAAAATGATAAGTAATTAAGTTTTGGATAGAAGTTGTGGAGAGTATTGATCTTTAATGTTGGAAGAAGTTGTGATGATTTAAATCTATGCACTTCATTTACTTCTTGATTTGGCCAATCCAGATGTTAAAATTTATTGTGAGAACATTATAAGAACTGGGCTGGTATTTTCTCTGTCAACAATTGGAAAGAATCACATGAGGTTGTATGAATGAGAATATAGTTCATATGATTGAGTGCAAATAAATAGGGAAATATTCATTGATGGGTGTAGAGTTAGAAGACTTTAAAGTGACAGGTTAAATACCCCAACTTGGTTTATTATTTTAGATTCTGATACGAGAATGTTAGCCCCCAGATGGAGGGAATCGAGGGAACTATAGAGTGAGAGCTAGTATCTTTCCTGCCTAGCCAGTCTTCAGAACTATTCAAAATTTAAATTAACCAATGTTCTTTATATCATCTCTAGTAAGGGTAAAGAGTTTTGTTGCTCCTATTTGACATAACACAATTTACATACTTCCACAACATAATTCCTATACTTATTACTGATTCATGATAAGAAGAAAGTTATTTTCATATTAAATACTTATCTTCTAAAAAAACTTTAGTTATCTTTTTACTGTTTCGTTAAAATATCAAAAATACCAAAAATATTTTAAATTTTAAATTCCTACAAAAATCATTTTTAGTTTAAGTATTTATCTTTTTTAAAAAAGAAAAACTTTCTAAAAAGTGCATATTGCATAATCTTCCCTGAGGGTTTGATATTCAAATCTTAATAAAAAAGTCCTATATTACTTGATAACGATACGTATACTTACGTAGTATCCCAATGTAAATATATATATATAAATTAAAAAGTTAAATTCTTATTTTTATTCAGGATCAAGTTTTTGGTTTTGTTGCAAAATAAACAAATATAAGTGAAAAATACCATCAGAACTATTGTTATACTATGCATAAGCATTAAGTATTTAGGGATCAAGTTTTTGGCGTCGTTGCCGAAGATTAAAATCTTCAAGTAGGATCATATATAAAATATTAGGATCATATAGTAAAATTACCAGGATCTTTTAATTTTTTAGCAAGCTTTTTGAATAATAACACTACACTCTTCGCTAAGTGCAATGGTCTCGTGATCTGTAAACTTCTTTTTCTTATTTAGTACATTCTTCATAAATTTCACATAACTTGGCATTTTTTCCAAAGCTTCAACAGAAGGAATATTCATTGTTATCTTCTTAAGGATTTGCAAAAATTTTGTAAATTATTTATCATTATTCTTCTGCTTCAGTCTTTGAGGAAATGGAGGTAATGTTTTTTCTAAAGGAACCTTTGTTTGTTCATTTTTCTGTTGATCATTTTCTATTTCTTCCTTCTCTTCATCAACTTTAGTTTCTCTTTGGATTCTTGTTTCAATTTCTTTTCCACTTCTTAATTTAATAGCTTTAATTTGCTTTTTTATTTTGATCTTTTGGATTAACTTCCACAATACTTGAAAGAATTCCAGAAGGTCTGTAACTAAGTGCAGTAGCAATATGTCCTAATTGATTTTCAATATTTTTAATACCAGGCCCTTGATTCTGTATTTGATTTCTCATATTCAACATCACTTCTTCCATTGACAACTTCTTTTCTTGAACTTATAGGTTAGGATTGGAGTTAAATCCTGGAGGATAATAAAGTCAAAAATTAGAATTTCCTTGATTGTTCAGATTTAGAGATGAATTCACCAAATTATTAGAATTATTCCAACTAAATTTAGGGTGATTTTTCCATCAAGGGTTAAAATAGTTAGAATAAGAATTGTTATTTTGACTATTTATAGTGTTTATGGTTTCATAAGATGGTTGAGTATCAATAATCTGTCATAGTAAATTTTCCTCTAATACTGGGGATATTTGAGATTAATTCACTCCTACTTGATCAATCTTTTTATAAATAGCATCAATTTGAGATGCCAAAGTAGACATTGCATTAGAATCATGAATATTGGCTACTCTCTTAGGATTTACCCTTTCAGAGGGCCATTGAAAATTGTTAGTAGCCATTTCTTCAATTAAAGAATATACTTCATCAAAAGTTTTGACAATAATGATCAGCCCACAACAACATCTATAATAGATCTTAATGATCCCAATAATCCATTGTAAAAGGTTTGAATTATTAACCAATCTGACGAAGCATGGTGCAGACATTTTCTAAGAAGATCCTTAAATCTTTCCCAGGCTTCATAGATCGATTCCCCTTCAAATTGACAAAATGATTTAATATCATTTCTAAGCTTAGTAGTTTTTTAGGGTGGAAAATATTTAGCCAAGAATTTTTGCGATAGTTCTCCCCAAGTTCTAATAGATCCAGGTGCTAATGAATTTAACCAAGACTTGGCTTTATGCCTTAATAAAAAAAAGGAAAAATTCTAAGCCTAAAAAATCATTATACACTATGTCATATTTAAATGTAGCACAAATTTTAAAAAAAAACTAGTAAGATGTAAGTTAGGATCATTAGTAGATGATCCTCCAAACTGATTATTTTGTACTAATTTGGATAATAGCAGGTTTAAGCTTAAATGAATTAGCAGCAACATCAGGATTTTGAATAGTTAAATGAAGTTCATCTGCTGTCAGATTTGCATAATCTTTTAAAGGTCTTTGTCGATTCTCATTTATTGGATTTTCTATATTATTTGCCATTTCTTTCAAATTCTTAATTTCTCATTGTTGTTTTCAAATTTTTCTAATAGTACGTTCTAATTCTGAATCATAAGGTACAACACCTTCAGATCCAATATTTCACATAAAAAATAACGTAAGTAAAGTAAAATTCTTTAAAAATAAACTCTTAAATAATTTTCTTTTTTTAATTTTTTTATTTTTTTTGTATTTCTATATATTTGTATATATATATATTATCTCAATTTCTTAATTTATCAAAATTATTTAATTTAATTAAATTTAACCGTTACCTTCCCCGACAACGGCGCCAAATACTTGATCCCGATTTTTATATGTAAGGATTTATGAAGTTGACACCACTACAGTGCCAAAAACTTGATCCTTATATGAAAAGTAAGTTGTGTAAAATATTTATAATTATAGGCAATTACTAATGAGATTTTATGCAAGTATACGCATCGTTATCAAGTAATATTGAACTTTCTATTTAAGCCCCAAATATCGATCCTATAGGGAAGGTGTAAGTTAGCAATGATAAATTTTAACAGGAAATTTAAAAAAATTAAACGAAATCACTATCACTAACTTTGAATGTTGAGATATTAACAAAAAAAAAATTACTTAATTATTAGCAAAACAGAAATGCAAATTTTGAATAATAACTACTAATCTACTAACTATGTTTATATAATGAAGATTTCTATGTGAAAAAACATCCTTTCCACTATAATGAAAGTCTAGCGAAATGAGATGAGATAAATGTTTATAATATATATTGTGCCAAATAGGAGCAATTTTAATTTTCTGCCCTGATACCGTGCATAGAAAATCATTGGTTAATATTAGGTTTAGTCCATAAATCCACGGCTAGGTTAGGAGGATACCGACTCCCACTCTAGAGCTCCCACTTCTCTTAACCTGAAGTCTAGCTCTCGCTTTACTTTTTAAACACTAAGACCAAATTGGGGATTTTAGTTTATTGCCCTAAAAATTCTCCAATTCTACACCCAACAAAGAATATTTTCCTATTTATTTGCACTTAATTTTTTTAACAAATTTCTCCTTTATGAAATCAAATGTGACCCTCACTTTATTGTAGAACTCATACTTCATTTCCGAGATCAAATGTTTCACACATATTTTAACAAATTAATTGGTCAAGTTGAAAAGTAAATTAAGTTCAGAGTTGAAAAATCATCACAATTTTATTTATATTTTAATTATGGCACATTCATTTTATCTCTTCCTTTCACCACACCTCATAGTAGGGGGGAAAGATAGAGGGATCTACTCAGACTTTATGAGAAAGATATGACAAAACACAAATTTTATATATAAAAGAAAGTTTATACAACACCAAATAAACAAACAAACTTATCTGGAACTTTTTCTCAAAGCATATCCTTTGTAGCCTTTCCTTAGAAATGCAGTAAGAAGAACTCTCTCACTTTTCTCCTTCTCCAACATTCTGACAGAGAGTTTCACACTAAATCTCACCACAAAAACTCTAAACTATGAAAGTAAAATCATTAATTGAACCCAAAATGGTGGTGGAATGAAGATGGATTATGAAAATCTGGCGTGGTGGAACGTTGTGGAGCGAAAAATGAACGTAGAGGAGCCCCTTTTCTGATGAAATTTGGCCCCAAATAAAACCTAAGGTCGGTTCTCCAAGAGGAGCCTCCAAAAACTCTTCAAAAATCGTCAAAATACATGAAACCTTCTACAAACAGGGTCTGAACTGCCTTTCGCGCTAGTTTGGCGCCTTTGGCGTTGAGTAAAAATTCTCCAACTTTCGATTGTTCTGAGCCGTCGACATTGACCTTGGCGCTGTCGACGCTGAGTATTTCCTAAAAAATGTCATTTTGACTCCAAATTTCATTCTTTTTGCTTCCATTTTGCTTTAAGCTCTAAAAACCAACAATCTGCAAGAAAATATCAAAATACCTTCCATTAAAGTGAAATATCACCAGAAATAAGTATAAAATATGGATTTAAAAATACATATATTTTTGGTGTATCAATTCTCACATGGAGAATTCTTGCCGACTGAGAAGACTTGTATCATCGAGCTTAGGATGTTTTATTTGTGTAGAGCATTGGGTCGGTTTATATAGATATTTGCTCTGGTGTGTCAATAGGTTTACCTTGTGTTTTTTTGGTGAGTCAAATTTTGTCATGGCTTTATTTTCTTGGGTTATCAGATTATCTTGAGATTTGTGATGGTATCTTATTTATGTACAAATTTAGTTCACCGATTATCTTATTTTTTTGAAAGTGACATCTATGATAAAACAAAGAAATTAATGCAAAAGTGAACAACATTTATGATTATTTGACAACTCAATAATTGAACTCCCTTTGAATTTCATGCTCATGATTCCTATAAATATGAGGGTAAGGGGTGTGTTTTTCCAATCTTCCTCTGATTCTCTTCATCCAGTCTATCTAAACTTCAATCTTCAGCATGGTGAATGAGTCACCCTCCAAGACTGATAAGTACATTAAGCCTACATACAGGGAGGCTTTCGAGAACAAAATGTGGGAGAGTAAATCATCGCCAAAAGGTAAGCATTTAAAGAAAATGTTGGCTAAGAAGTAGAAGAGACCCAATCTAAGAGATTATGTGGGGTCATCAGACTCACTCCTTGGTCGCCCATGTGAGACAGTGCGAGCGAAGAAAAATGCTCGAGAGAGGAGGCACGTGAGGAAAAAGGTTATCCTGATGAAGCGTTACTATATGGAGGTGAGTGGTCATTCGAAGAAATGACCAGTTTGTCTATTGGCTCTTGCTTAAATTTTTGTGCTTCCGTCCATGGTAGCAGAGCAAGAAACTATTGGTGCTTTGGCAATGTCAAGTCTGCTGAAAGTTGTTGTAGGAGGGACCGTGTGAGAGGCCACTAGTGCCTCGGCGCTGTCGGACCCTAAGGGTCTTGTTGACATTCCTCCTTCACTTGCGGGAAAAAATATTGGTGAGGAAAGGGTCTCTTTAACCACTTTGAATCGGGATCAAACCATGGGTGTAAAGTGTGTTTCGGGTGAGTTTCTTTTTTCTTAATCTTGCTTTATATTGTTTGTTGATGTAGACTACCCGATCTCCGGGGTAGTGTCGATCGACTCCCCTTCATGGGAGGTTGATTTTGATTTTGTTGGCAAGGAAAATCAATTTTTTCCAAGGATACCCCATGCCATGTTGAGGCTCAAAGTAGTCGTTCGAGTATCCCTGAGGAGGCCAAGAAGAGGTGGCTAGAAGACCAGAACCTTCCAAAATCGAGTGCCTACAAAGATTTAATCAATTTTTCCAAGACGCTTATGGTAACATGCTAATTACTTAAACCAAACATTAAACTATAATTAAATTTCATTCCTTCCCTCCAAATACTCTTAATCAAAACATGTATTGATCAATTACTTAGTTGATAACATTAATTAGCCTATATAAAACTTAATTACCCTCTAAACTTAGCAAGTGCCTATAGTGTCTAATCAACCCATTAATCATTTTAGAACAACATAACCAAGCCTTTTAATTTCAAAAATCAAATTAATTAAATCACTGATAATTTAATTAACCTATTAAAGAATCTAATTAATCTCCCAATTAATTAATTAATATCTTATGAATCGATTAACATTTTAGTTAATTATTTAATTTTAATTAGCAATCTAATCAATTAATAATTTAATTCATTAATTAATACATTAATTATTATTTTAGTAATTATAAGTTACCCATTAAAAAACAATTTAATAAGTTAATTAAATATTTGAATAATAACTTAATAACTCAACTAAGTAATTAATAATTTAACAAAATCATGAAAAACTAATCAAAAAAATTTATGAAACTATAATTAAATAATTAAATATTATAATCAAATCATTAATAATTTAATTAAAAAACTTTTTGACCTATTTGCCCAATTTCAACGCACCAAAAGTTTTGAAATTACAAGGGGAAGCAAATGTGAATGTGTATGCAAGTTTGTGATATAAATACAAAAATATATGTATATATATATATATATATATATATATATATATATATAT
>NEWO01000143.1:911155-922253 GCA_003013225.1 Phalaenopsis aphrodite
CCCCCCCCCCCACACACACATAGATATATATATATATATATATATATATATATATAAGATGTTTAGATCTCAGTTCCAAACCTACTGAAGCAATTTGTCTTGCTCTCAGTTCTATTGACTATGGTAAGGTGTCTGGTCCTTATGCCTTCTCAGCTGATTTCTACAAAAAAAACTTGGCCTCAGATAAAGCAAGATGTCATTGCTACTATCCAGAGTTTTTTTCAAGGTCTAGATCCTCTGAAGTACTTTTTGCAGCTCCAATATTGTTGTCTTCCCTTAGACTTCTAAAAAATGTATGCGAGAACAATTCAGATGCATAAGTTTTACTACTGTGATCAGTAAGGTCATCATCAAGATTCTTGTTTGGAGATTGCAACCACATCTCCCTCACTTAAATTGCATAAATAAATATGCTTTTGTTAAAGTCAGATGCATTGCTCACAATGTTCTTCTTGCACAAGAACTATTGTTTGAGTTGGATAAGCTGACATACTCTCCCATGAAATCCAAGGTGATTCTCCCTATGTTGTAGAAATCATATCTCATTTAAGAACATATGTCTCTCAACAAGTTTTAATATTTCAATTGGCTAGATCAAAAAGTAAATGAAGAGCGGAGTTTAAATCAACACAAATTATTATCATTTAAAATTGTGGAAAATAAAATCTATTCTTCACAAAACTATATCTTCAAAGTAGGGAGAATGATAAATATAACTAGTCAAAATTCATCAGAAGGATACGACAAAACACTAATTTCATATATAAAATCAAGTTTAAAAAACAAAAGAAATAAAAATACAACTTATCTCACAATCCTTCCCAAGAAAATCATTAGAAGTTCTCTCCAAGTCTTTCTCTCTTTACAATAACTCCCAATACTCTCTTAGAAGTGTAATGAAGAAGAAATCTCTCACATTCCCTCTCCTTTTACAACCCTAGGAGAAAATCTTCTCTTATCTCTCCCTCACGCCTCTTTCTCTCTCTCCCTCACGCCACACACAAAAGCCTCCCTTCCAAGCTCTATGAAGTCTTCTTCTTTTATTTTGGTTGCCTCTTTTGGAAAAGAATTCAAAATTCCCTCTAAAGTTAACTCTTTTTAATTCAAAAGATGTGTCATTTGATCCAAGAGTCATATTCCTTCATAAAAGAACCTTCCAAGGTGCCTTGATGCATTGAATTACTTTAAGAGGTGTGTAGAACAAGTGTCCCTTTAAAAATTCACACAAAATTTATCTCAAACTGCCTTAATTTGAAAAAGTTGTCTCTGGTGCATCATGCGTCGGCTCTATGGATTTTGGTGCATCTTGCGCCTGAATCCCAAAATTGGTTGTTTTGGCTCCGAATTTTGTCCTTTTTTCCATCTTTGCTCCAAATACATAAAAATGATATATCTGCAACAAAAACATAAAAACACCCTTCTTTAAAGTGTAATATCATAAAAAATAGGCATAAAATAAAAACTGAAATAGTATATTATTTTGGTGTATCAAAATCCCCCAAACTTAAATGTTACTTATCCTCAAGTGACACTTTTATTACATAAAAGCATACGACCTAGGATAGAGATTAGCTTATAACTTCTATATTTTATTTTAATAAATAAAATGGCAAATTTTAAGAAAAAACATTTAATAACTTAGATTAAAACTCTAAATCTAGGAATATTTAGTAATCAAATTTAAGATTTCCGAATCTCTACTCATTTCAAGAAGAATTGCAATTTTTTATATTAAGGACATTTAGAACATTCATATGAAAAAGAACTTCATGAAAACTTTACTATGAATGCTACTAATACTTCAATATAAGTTTAGAAATTGTAATAAAGCTCCTTAATTAAGTTGATTCAAGTGAAGCTAATTTTTTATTAGGCATCTCCTCAATCTTCTCCTCACTTATTTCTCTTTTCTTTTTCTTTCTTCTCTCTTTTTTTTCTTATTCTTTTAGGATCTTTTCAATCCTTTCTTTTCTTTTTATTTCTCTATTTCAAGTGAGGATTATTATATCTAGATTACCTTTAATAATTTTGAACTTCACTATCCTCTTCTTAAAGTTAAAACTCTATACCTTCTTCACTTTATAAATTCATATTAGTTTATGATTTTTCATAAAGTCTCATTCATTTCTTATTACATGAAACTCTAAAATTCTTAACACTTCAAAAATATAATTTTCTTTATTTTTTTTACATGTCTTATCCTATCATACCAAATATCCTTTACTTTGGAATTGATCTTCATTATTACAAACTCTTTACCTAAATTTACCACAATATTTATAAACATAAGTGTAGTTCATTAAAGTTAAATCTTAATAACCCACGCCATGTTAAATTATTTTTTAAAAAATATAGTTACTTAAGCACAAATATAATTTAGTTTACTCCTTTTCAAACCAAAATTTTCTTTACCCCAAAGTTAAATTTTTAAGTGATTTTAAAAAAAAATTTAGTATAAAATTTAGTAGGTCAAAGAAATTAGTAAATGCATGAAAATAAAAACTGACATGTAGAGGATTTCTGACTATGAAACTGGGTTCTGGTATATTATAGGTACTAGTTGTAAAACTACATACTGACTTAAAATGATTAAATAAAATATAATACATTCTAGAGGACTTATTAAGAATTAAAAGCATAAATACAAAAACTGAAAAAAAAACTAAATTGACAAAAAAAAACTAAATTGCAAGCTAAATTGAAAATACAAAAATGCAAAAAAAGTTAAAGTTTATAGTTACTATTACAGATTCAGTTCACAACACAACATAAAAGTTTTTACTATAACAGTTTTCAAATGAAAGTACATCACAATACAAACAAAAAAAATAATCAAACATCAAAAACAAACTAAACCATACTCATAAAATATCAATCCTTATCTCCTTCCTCTTCATCATCTGATTCTTCTTCTTCTTCATCATCATGAATGGGAGTATAAGGAGAGAAATTGGGGCAAGCAGGAAAGCTTACATTTGGTGCTTCTCTAATATATCTTACAAAGACATTCTCAATCTCAATATCATGTTGAACTCTCCTCTGCTGATATTCACCATTATATGCATTCCTTGCTCCTATCTCTCCCAACTGAGCTTGAATATTAACTATATCCATTTGTTGGATCATGAGTTGATCCATAATACCTTCAAGCGATGTAGATCGAGAAGTAGATGCCCCTACAACAGATGTAGAAGGCCTATCCCTTTTTCCACTTCTAGACTCAACAAATGATTCTACTCTTTGAATCATATGCCTCCCAATTGGATTATGTGGCTGTAATCTCTCTTCATTTCTATTGGATTCTACTCCTGATTGTTATGTAGAGTGAAAATCAAGGCAAGGTATCCCAATCCTCCAGCTGTAGAATTATCAGCTATACTCCAAACATGTTGAACTATAAGTGCACCAACATCTATTGCCTTCATGCTTTGAATGAAAAAGTTTAGGACAACTCTGTCTTTGTAACATCAACTAAATGATTTGTGGGCAACAGTCTGCCAGAAATGAAGTGGTGCCATATTTTTTACTGAATAGTTAACATGGAAGCAGAGAATTTAATTATCTTGTTATTCTTAATCTTCAAGTCCCCTCTTCCATCAGTGAAAAATGCAATCACTTCCTCCAATGATGAATCATTCATCACAAATGCAGTGTATTAAACAAAAATTACACACCTCAAACCAATAAAAGCATTGATCCGATCAACACTAAATTCAACCTACTTACCTCTCACCATAATGTGATCATCAGCAGTGAATCTCAGGTTTGCATAAAACTCCCAAACCATCGGGACAATTTCTATGATAGTGAAGTAGCAAAATCTTTCCTAATTTATGACAAGAATTAGTCTTTCAACCTTGCCACCCGGTTTACAAATGCCCATTCTTGGATCATTCTTTTTGTCTTCATCTGAGTGTTTATAACTATTTTGGGCTTTGAGACTAAAAAATTTTCATGCATCGAAGTCCTCAGAAGACCTTCCTCTCTTAACTTGGGGAGCCATTTAAAAATTCTATGAAAATCCAAATATAGTCCAAATAAATTACTAAATAAAAAATCTAACTCCTCAAACAACGTTATTTGGTAAGAAACTTTTCACCATGAGTTTTCTTCAAGCAGTTTCATCAAAAATCCTAATTTTTGGATCTCCAAAAATTCATGGTGAAAATAAAAAATTTCTAAGTTAAAGTGAAGCTCTTACCAAGAGAAGATGATATCTAGAGATTTAAGCCTCCAATTCCTTATCTTTCTCCCACAAAGTGATGCCCTGGACCAAGGTCTTGAGGTAGAAGATGACTCAAGTAGCAAAAATGGAGTTTTTTGGTGCGATTTTGTAGTTTTCTAGGCAATATAGTGTGTTCAGATCTTTGGCGCATCATGTGCCAAGGCTCTGTAAGTTGGCGCATTATGCTCAAATTTTCTAAATTTCGGTTTCTGTGAGAATCTGCTCCGTACCACTTTATGTCAACTTCTATTTGACTCAAATAAACCTTTCTAAGCATATATAAACATCATACTAACATATACCTTTCACAAACAACAGAAAACTCACATTTATATATAAAATTAGCACTATTACAAACTAATATTTTTCAAGCCAGGTAACATCAAATTCAGTGTTCTGAAGCAAACCAACATCCTAACACTGAAATCTAAACATCAAAATTCAAAACATAAATGTAGATAATGTTTATTAGAAAGTAAATGCAATCCAATAGAACAGACTAAAACAAGCAGTACTACACAAAACATTTTGTGCATAAATTAAGAACAAACATCATCTTCACTATTGTCCTTCTAGATATCTCCCAAAGATTGGTAGTGCACATACAGACTGTAGAAGGGTCGAAATGGAAATTCATCAGTTGAATTTTTCTCCTCAATCAACATGTTTCTTGAACATACGTACCAATCCATCTTTAATACACCCTATATGTCCAAAATGTTCCTTCAGTCTCCAATCCAGATGATCCAGCATTCAGTAATATTATCAATCATGTGCATGAGATTCTTCACCTTTTTTCTCTATCTTCTTGATTCTCTTTGAAAGTGCACTCAATTTATAGCAAGGCTAAATAGGTGATGAAATATGAGATCATTGATCCATCAGTACATACATATCATTTTCATCTCCCGTTCCAATACAGTTGCAGTAAAATTCTAGATCCATCGGCTTCCAAGGAAGTAGCACTTTTTCCCAACTTTCAAAAGGTACTTACAATTGACTGCAAAGTAGGAAAATAGTGGATGGATGTCCCAGTCCAGTGGTAGATCCATTCACAATCAAACCCAAAACTAATTTCATAATAATAGCTCCAACATCGATAGGTTTTTTGATTTGAATACAATAGTTCAAAATGACACTCTCCTTAGTGACCTTACTAATTTTCATGGTAGACGATATTTTTTATGCAATAAAAAAGTGTTAGGCTTCTGAAACTGAAAATTATATTTCCATCATCTCTAGTCTCCCAATTCACATCTTCATCTGTAAGGTAGTGGTAGAGTTCATTCATATTCTCTCTTGTAGGGATAAAGTTTGCATAATGGCAGATACACACATTATCAATCATAAACATCTCATTTATTCTTAAAGGAGTGAACTACACAAACCTACCTCGCACATAAATCATTCATTGGTTGATCCCATGAAGAATTTGCATAAAATTCTTTTACTACAGGAACAACAACAGTGGCAGTAGTGTAGCAAAGCACTTCCCAAGTCCTCTGCGCAATAGTCTCTTCTACTCAAGTATTCAACATGTTGAATCCTTGATTCATAAATTCCCTTTCTTTGATAAGTTTCATCTTCACTAGAACTCGATCGTGTAATTTTTGTGCATCAAAACTAACGAACTTTCTCCGATTGAAAATTCCAAATCTAGCGAAGTTTCTAGAGTGGGAAGCCATAGGAATTGAAAAGTGGTGACTCTTCCCTCATCCCCCCCCCCTTAAATATGGTTTAGAGTTGGGTTTTAGGAGTTATATGGAGAAAAAAAACCAAAAATCACCATTCGACACATTTTAAACATTTTCGGACCCGAAATTTTTGCTGTTTCGATTTCGATCCAATAAATTCTCAAATTTTTCGTAAAATTAGAAAAATAAAGATTTTCCTAAATATTTTATCAAATAGATGGACTGCATAAAGACCTAAACATAAATATACATAAAATATCTCAAACAAAACAAACTAACAAACTAACTAACAACGATACATAGGGTTGCCTCCCACAAAGCGCTTGGTTTAATTTCGTCTGCTCGACATTCCTAGTCTTATTCATGGTGACCATCAAAATATGATTTTATTATGTGCCCATTTACTTTAAATATTCTTTTAGTCTTAGGGTTTTCAATATTAACTGTCACATAGGGATATACTTTTATAACTCTGAATGGCCCTTTACACCTAGACTTCAATTTTCTAGGAAATAATTTCAATCTTATATTGTATAATAAAACTTCCTGTGCAAGTTCAAATTCTCTTTTTATTATTTTCCAATCATGCCATTCTTTGATCTTTTCCTTATAAATCCTCGCATTATCATAAGATTCATTCCTAATTTCATGAAGCTCATTCAATTGCAATAATCTTTTCTTACTAGCTTCTTTGAAATTGAAATTGAATTTTTTTATAGCCCAATAAGCTTTATGCTCCAATTCAACTGGTAAGTGATAATTCATCCCAAAAATTGATCTATAAGGGGATCTTTTATAGGTGTCTTATAAGCTATCCTATATGCCCATAATAAAATATCCAATCTAGTAGACCAATCCATTTTACTAAGATTAACACTCTTTTCCAAAATTCTTTTAATTTCACGATTAAATACTTCTGCTAAGCCACTAGTCTGGGGATGGTAAGCAGTTGTATATTTATGCATTATATTATATTTTTCCACCAATCTTGCAACTGTTGCATTTCTAAAATGAGATCCTCCATCGGTAATGATTACTCTTGGTATTCCATATCTTTTAAAAATATTTTTGATTAAAAATTTTGAAACACTCCAACACAACATCAAGGTAAAATGATTGTTTCAGACCATTTGAAATGTAATCCACTGCAATCAATGCGTATATATTTCCAAATAAACGAATTAATGGTCCCATAAAATCCAATCCCCACGTATTAAAATTTTTAATTTCTAAATTAAAATTTAGAGACAATTCATTTCTTCTTGAAATATTACATACTCTTTGACACCGATCACATTTTTTGATATATATATATATATATATATTAACATCTTTAAATAAATTAGGCCAATATAATCCAGATTGTAAAATTTTATGAACAGTTCTATCATTCCCAAAATGTCCTCGAAATTCAGAATCATGGAATTTTTGAATAATCTCTTGAATTTCTTTATAAGGCACACATCATCTCATCATTATATTTTTACATTGCTTATATAAATAAGGATCATCCCATAAGTAAGATTTTGCATCATGAATGAATTTCATTTCCTGCTGTTTTGTTAATCCATATGGTAAAATACTACTAACAATATAATTTACAATATTCACATACCAAGGTATTTCACATCCTTTTATAGCATAAAGTCATTCATCAGGAAAAGTTTCATTAATCTCTTTTCCTATATCTAATATTTCTTCTTATTCTAGCCTCGATAGTTGATCAACAAATTGATTATCAATCTCTATCCTATTAACTACTACAAAATCAAGCTCTTGCATCAAAAGTACCCATCTAATTAATCTTGGTTTATCATCCTTCTTTTGCATCAAATTTTTAATAGCTGAATGGTCAGTATGCATAACAAATTTAGCTCTAATCATATATGATCTAAACTTACCAAAAGCATACACAATAACTAATAACTCTCTTTCAGTGGTTGTGTAATTAATTTGAGCATCATTATGAATCTTACTAGCATAGTATATAGCTTTAAAAATCTTATCATATTTCTAGCCTAAAACAGCTCAAATTGCATAATCACTAGCATCACACATTAATTCAATAAGTTTCTCCCAATTAGGTGAAAAAATTATAGAAGCAGCAATCAATTTTTCATAAGTTTCAAAGGCTTTAAGGAAATTTTGATTAAAGACAAATTTTGTTTCTTTTTCATAAGTTGGCATAAGGGTTTAGTAATTTTTGAAAAATCTTTAGTATATCTCTTGTAAAATCCAGCATGTCCCAAAAAACTCCTAACTCCTCTTACTGTGGTAGGTGGAGGTAGGTTCTGATATAACCTGTACTTTTGCAGAATCTACTTCCATGCCTTTTTCTAAAATTTTTTGCCCAAGTACAATTCCTCCTGCAACCATAAATTGACATTTTTCTCAATTCAATACGAGATTAGTCATTTCACAACATTCCAGAATTTTCTCTAAATGATTTAGACATATTTTGAATGAAGTTCCAATTACAGAAAAAATGTCGATAAAGACTTCAATCCCTTTTTCAATCAAATCACTAAAAATCGACATACATCTTTGAATTGTTACAGTTGCATTACATAATCCAAAAGGCAGTCGTCAAAAAGCAAAAGTTCTACAAGGACTAGTAAATGTTATTTCTCTTGATCCTTTGAAGCAATAGGTATTTGATTATAAATGGTATATCCGTCTAAAAAATAAAAATATTTATGCCCAACTAATCTATCCAACATCTGGTCCAAAAAGGGTAAAGAAAAATGATCCTTCCTGGTAGCATAAATTAATTTTAATTCATTATGCTCATTTGTCTTGTTAATATTAATTCATTATGCTCATTTGTCACTACAGTCACACCTTCTTTCTTTGGAACACAGTGAATTCAACTAACCCAAACACTGTCTAAAATAGGATATATTAGTCCAGCATCTAACCATTTTAAAATTTCTTTCTTTACTACTTCTTTCGTCATAGGATTTAATCTCCTTTAAGGATCAGTTCTTGGTTCATGTTGATTTTCTAATAAGATTCTATGCATACAAATTGAAGGCTTGATTCCTTTAATATCAGCTAATGTCCATCTAAAGGCTTTCTTATAGTGTTTCAAAATTTCCAAAAACTATTGTTCTTGCATATCAGTTAATTTTGAGGATACTATAACAGGTAAAGTAGATAAATCTCCTAAAAATGCATACTTTGTGTAGGAAGCGTTTTTTAGCTCTAGTTTAGGGGGTTTCGCAATAAATGAAATCAAATTCTTGTTACTTTATGTAGGATCTAACATTTCACTTCTTTTCTGAACATAATCCATTTCCTCTTTACTCACATCCATAGATTCATCTTAAATTTTATCCTTATCTTGATATCCCGCGTATTCTTTTTAAAATTCTCTTTCAAAAGTTTTCTTAAAATAATCATGGCTTAAATATTCATTAATATCTACTCTGAAGCATTCAATCTTTTGCTCTTTTGCAGAATATCTCATTAATTTTACAATATTAAACGTCTTGATCACTGGCTCTCATAGTTAGTTCTCCTTTCTGCACATCTATCAAAGCTCTTCCAGTGGCTAAGAATGGTCTTTCTAAAATGATAGGAATCACTTAATCTTCCTCCATATCTAATACAATAAAGTCCACAAGAAAGATAAATTTATTAACTTTTACCAAAACATATTCTATAACTCCTTTAGGATAAGTAATCGAATGATCAGCTAACTGCAAAGTTACAATTCTATGTGAAATATCTTCTAAGTCCAACCTTTTAAAAATTGATAACGACATAAGGTTACCACTGGCTCCTAAATCACATAAAGCTTTTTCATAAAATCGTTCACCAATAGCACAAGGAATTGTAAAATTTCCACGATCTTTAAGTTTTTTAGAAAGCTTTTTTCTAAATTATAATGCTACTCTTCGCTGAGTGCAACAGTCTCATTATCTACAAACTTCCATTTCTTATTAAGTATATCCTTCATGAACTTCACATATCTTGGCCTTTGTTCCAAAGCTTCAACAAATGGAATGTTCATCGTTAATTTCCTCAAAATTTTCAAAAATTTTGAAAATTGATTATCTCTATGTTTCTGCTTCAATCTTTGAGGAAATGGAGGTGGTGGTTTTCCTAAAGTGATTTTCATTGGCTTAAAAGGACTTTCTAACTCAAAATGAAAATTTTCACCAGATTTCTCATTTTTCACCTCATTTTTTTCCTGTTCAACTTCTTGTTGAACCCTTTCTAATTCTTTTCCACTTCTCGATTGAATAGCTTTAATTTTCTCTTTGTTCTAATCTTTAGGATTTACTTCAACATTACTAGTCAATGTTCTTGGAGTTCTATTGCTAAGTGCAGTAGCAATACATCCTAATTGATTTTCCATGTTTCTGATAGTAGCTCCTTGACTTTGTAATTGACTACCTATTTGCAATATCAACACTTCCATTGATAACTTTTTCTCCTTACATTACAAATTATTAAAACCTGAGGGTTAATAAGGTTTATAAGCTTGGTTCCCTTGATTGTTGGAGTTTCCCAATGGGTTTGTAGTGTTGTTTCCCCATTACAGATTTGTAGCATTAGAATTATTGTTACTCCAACTAAAATTTGGATGATTCTTCCAACCAGGATTTTAATAATTGGCATAAGGATTATTAGAACGACTGTTTATTACATTTAAAGTATCATAAGAAGATTGAGATTCTATCATTTGTCCCAATGAGTTTTCCTCAAGCACAAGTGCTATATGAGAATAATTCTTTCCATATTGGTCTATCTACTTTGATATAGCAGCTATTTGTGCAGCCAAAATAGATTTAGCATCAGAATCATGAATATAAGCTACTCTTTTTGGACTTACCCTTTCAGAGAGCCTTTGAAAATTATTAGTAGCCACCTCTTCAATTAGTGAATATGCTTCATTGAATGGTTTTGAGATTAATGATCCACTAGCAACAACGTCAATTATCGATCTAAGAGATCCAACCAACCCATTATAAATAGTTTGAATTATTAAACAATTTGGCAACACATGGTATGGATACTTTTTAAGGAGATCTTTAAATTTTTCTCAGGTTTCATAAATTGATTCCTCTTCAAACTGACAAAAGATGTGATATCATTTCTAAGTTTAGCAGATTTTGAAGGTAGGAAATATTTAAATAAGAATTTTTGTGATAAATCTCCCTACGTTCTGATA
>NEWO01000143.1:926748-949241 GCA_003013225.1 Phalaenopsis aphrodite
GTGCAAGTAAAAAGGTAAAAAATACTAAAATGAGTGGAAAAGGACAAAATTTGGAGCAAAAATGCAAAAATGGTGCAAAAGAGTTTTGGCGCCTAAGTGTCAGATTCGGTGCTTAAGCACTGGTGAAACAGAGAAGGCCATGCCTAAGTGCCAGAGGACCCATGCTTAAGCTCCATAGGCAGTTATTTGATGGTTTAATTCATTTTTCTAAAGTTTGAAGGGACATCTGAGGCACCTATTGGCTAAAGAGGGTGATTATGACCACTAGAAACAAAAATATGATTAAAAGACTTGTGAAAGGAGGCATCCCTTGGAGAATCCATCGAATTTGGACACATTTTGAAGAGTTACCAAGGCACATCTTGGAAATTTATAAAAGAATGAAGTTGAAACTTTTAGAAGTGTGTTTAAAAAGGGGAAGTCCTGAAAGGTTCTTGAAGAAGTTCGTGGAGGAACGTTTGGAGAGATTTTTAGGCACCACAAATTTACTTTTTTCCTTTTCATTTTTAGTTTTATTGTGAGAATCAAGAGTGTTGTAAAAGACAAGAGATTCAAAGGAACTTCAAGAGTTTGGTGGAGAATTTGAGATAAGTTTTTATCTTTGTTTTTAAACTACTTTTGATTTTAATCGAGACTTCTGGTTGGTTTGACAATGATTTCTACTTTTAAACTACAATGTGGTTTTAATTTCTCCATGGATTCTGAGTATTTTTCTTTATCTTTCTCCTTAAAATAATAAGTAATTAATGTGTTGGATGGAAGTTGTGGAGAGTATTAATCTTTAACGTTGGAAGAAGTTGTGATGATTTAATTCCATGCACGTCACTTATTTCTTGATCTGGCCTATCTAGATGCTAAAATTTGTTGTGAGAAAATGTAAGAATTGGGCTGGTATTGCTTCAGTCAAAAATTAGAAATAATCACATGAGGTTGTATGAATGAGAATGTAATTCATATGATTAAGTGCAAATAAATAGGGAAATAATCTTTGAAGGATGTAGAGTTAGAGGACTTTAAAGTGACAAGTTAAAGCCCCCAACTTGGTTTATTGTTTTAGGTTCTGATATGAAATGTTAGCCCCCACGCGGAGGGAATCGAGGGAACTCTAGAGTGAGAGCTGGTATCTTCCATGCCTAAGCGGTATTCAGAACTATTCAAACTTTAAATTAGCCAATTTTTTTTAATAGCATTTCTAGTAAGGGTAAAGAATAATATTGCTCCTATTTGGCACAACACAAATTGCATACATCTACAATAGAATTCTTATACTTATTACTGATTTATGATAAGGAGAAAGATATTTTCATATTAAGTAATTTTATTTTACATGAACTTAAGTTATCTTTAGAAGTTGTATTGTTTTGTTAAAATATCAAAAATACCAACAAAAATTGAATTTTAATTACTATAAAAACATCTATAATTTAAGTAATTGTCTTTTTAAAATAGGAAGTTTGTTGTTTAATAGTGCATATTGTGAAATTCTTGTGGGTTTGATATTCAAATTTTAGTCAAAAAGTCCTATATTACTTAATAATGATACGTATACTTGCGTAGTATCCAAATATATATATAAATTAAAAAGTTAAATTCTTATTTTCTCCAGGATCAAGTGTTTTGTACTGTTGCAAAGTAAGGAAATATAAGTGAAAAATATAATCAAAGACATTGTTATACTGTTGCATATAAATAGTTGTGATCAGAATGTCAGAAATATCTAATACTTATGTTATTTTTGGTTGTTCTACATTTGAATCAGCCTTTATTGGTTTCGTTGTAGCTTCTAGAGAATCATTTATTTGTTCTACTAAATATTCTAATTTGTACTTGGGAAGTTCCTTAACTTCCTTTAATGATCCTTCTTTCTCTCCCTCTCTACTACAATGAATGGGGTAATTATTTTCCTCTTGGTTATATTGTTTCTAGCCTTAACCCTCGTGTTAAGCTACCCCCTCGGGCTTCAGGTATCCCTTCCTTTGCAGATTACCCTTCGCCTTTATTTATTTTTTCCTTTATTTCTTTGATCTCAATCTTCAACTCTACCATTGTTTAATCTATATTATTAAGTCGCATATTTATAGCTTCTTTAAATTTAAAAAGAAATTTTTGTTGCACCCTCAGAATTTGGAAGATATCCCCTGATCTCATATTGCTGTCTAAATATTTTTGTTAATGCGTAAGTTGAAGGATGCTTTGACTGAGGGCCAGAAGATTTGCACCATAAGCATCGGGTGACAGTGGAGCAAAGTGATTGTCGGGTTGTGGGATGGTCTTGACGGGATAATGTTAAATCAATTGGAGGGGAAAGTAAACCAACCTCATAATCTTTTAAGTTTGTAAAAGAATCTAAAAAATACAAATATATTTAGCCAAACAATTAAATAAATAACAAAAAATGACACAAAAGTAGACATATTCTATAAAAGACTCCAGAAATCCTAAGCCCAAACCCATGAATAATTGCACATTTGCAAATAATGAAAACCAAAGTAGAACAAAAAAAAATTTAAACTCACAAAAGAAAATTAATTACTCACCTATACAGTGGTGAGCCTCTGGAAGGCTAGATGAATCTTTGCAAGGTTCCAGCCCACATTTATTGGACACCCCAGCATGCAACGTCTGGCCTCAGGAACAATAGAGACCGCAGTTGTGCACTCATAAAACCACAACTGCACAAATAAGTAACTAATCAATATTTCATATTATCTAAATAAAAAAGAAACTTTTGATAGAGAAGGATAATACACTAACCGTCAAAAGAAGAACAAATCCATTCAGGTATCCCAATGACTAACCCCTTCTTATTTTAATTTCACAGGAATTAACTTGTTCAATAAGGTAGTTACTTACTGTTGCAAACTAAATAAATGAAGAAAAAGAATAAAAATTTTCACAAACTGAATAGAGCCCTTAGGGCACATTAAAATTGCAAGAAGGAAAAAATAAAATTGACAAAAAAACATAAAAAATTGTTTTTCAAGTGGGTGGAAGACTCTCTAAGTGACACCTTCAGTAGTTCACTCTTTTTTTGTCTGACATCCAGACCACAGATAGATCATTTTTTTAAGTTTTTATTTATCCTCTATTGAGCATGCCAATCAACAAAGTAACTTGATCTGTATCTAAACATAGCTCCTTCCCAACCAGTCTAAATACAAACCAATCAATTTCCTAGTTATTCAAAAAATTGATTAAGATATGATCTTAAGGGTATGAAGACACTTAAAAAAATTGGTTAAAATTCAAATCTTTCAGTTTTGATCATGTCTCTTCAGAGACAGTTGGCCTAACCTTGTCTAGAACTTCTTTAACTGTAGATGGACGACATCTACAATTCCTAGCCTTCTTGTTCATCAACCTACATGAATAAGGAACTATTTATTAACACTAACATGATAACAATTTATAAAAGTTACTTATGAATTTTATGATAATTGATGTCTAAAAAACAAAAAAAAAACCTGAAATAATTCATCAAATAACCCCATAAAAATTTAAACATACCCAAAGTCAATCAACAACCCAGAATGATTACTAAATAACGACAACATAACCCAATTATAACCCTAGAAAACCTTCCTCAGAGCTCGATAAGAAATAGAGAATAACTCTTAAATAACTCAAGAATAACCCAAGAACTAACCAAGAATAACCATAAGAATAAACTAAAAATAACCCTTGAATAACCAAAAGAATAACTATTGAATAACTCCAAAAAAATTCAAAATTAAAGCTTGAATAACTAAAAAATATAACTCAATAATAACCGCAACATAACTCCATAATAACCTAAGATAAACTCGCAGAAACAACCCGAAATTAAAGTGAGATGAATTGCTAAATAACCTTAGAATAAGCCAAAAATTGCCCAACAAAAACCCCACACAATCCCACTAATAGTTACTAATAAAAAACTTGAAACTAACTTCAGATAACCCAATAATAAACCAAGAATAACCTAAGAATAAAAAACCCATGAATAACCCAAAAATAAACCCCGAATAACTCCCGTGAAAAACCCAAAAATTGAAGCAATATTAATTCATAAATAACCTCATAATAAACCTTGATAAACTCGCAAAAATAACCCAAAACTAAGGCAAGATGAACTCCCAAGTAACCCAAAAATAACTCAAAAAATAACTCAATAATAAACCAACAATGAACCGCTAATAGCTGCCAATAAAAACCTGAAACCAACTTAAGAGTAACAAAAGAATAACCCAAGAATAAATTAAAAATAACCCAAGCTTAAACTCCTATATAACCCTTGAATAACTAAAAAAAAACTCGACAATAACTCCTAAAAAAACCTAAAACCAAAGGGAGATAAACTCATAAATAAGCCAGCAATAACCCCCAATAACCCCAAAACAACCCAAGACGCACTCGCCAAAACAACCCAAAACTAAAACAAGATGAACTCCAACCTAACCCTAGAATAACCCAACAATGAACTGTTAATAGCTATAATTAACACCTGAAACTAACTTCTAAATAACCCAAGAATTTTCCATGAATAGAAAGTTATAACTCAAGAATAAACTCCTAAATAACGCTTGAATAACCCAATAATAACCCTCAAATATCTCTCAGAAAAAAAAACATAAAATTACGGGAGATTAACTCATAAAAAAGCCCATAATAACCTCAAAATAACCCCTCAATAACCCAAGATAAACTCACAAAAAAATATGAAACTAAAGTGAGTTGAACTATTAAATAACTCTAGAATAACCCAAAAATAACCTAACAATAACCAAACAATGAAGCGCTAATATATGTCAATAAGAGGCCAAAATTTACTTCAAAATAACCTCTCAATAACCCAAGACAAACTCGCAAAACTATCTGAAACTAAAGTGAGTTGAACTGTTAAATAACTCTAAAATAACCAAAAAATAACCTAACAATAACCAAACAATGAACTGCTAATATCTGCCAATAAGAAGCCGAAAATTACTTCAAAATAACCTTAGAATATTCTAAGAATAAATAAAAAATAACCAACAAATAAACTCTTTTATAATCCTTAAGAAACCAAAAATAACCTGTAATACCCCTAAAAACCCCGAAATTGAAGTGAGATTAACTCATAAATAACCCAATAATAATCCTAGAATAACCTCGGATAAACTTGCAAAAAAAACCCTAAACTAAGTAGAGATGAACTCCAAAATAACCCCAGAAAAACTAATAATAACCCAGTAATAATTCCAAAACCTAACTTGAAAGTAACTCCCAATAACCCCAAAAAATCCTAAAATATCTCAAGCATATCTCCGCAATCACTTTGAAAAAACTAAACAAAAATGAAAAATTTATATTCCAAAAAAATAAGAGAGAAAAAATAATAAAATTTACCAGGACAAGTTTTTTGCTTCAATGCCCTTCTTATTCTACCTCGTTGACAGTTGCTTCTTACGTTCTTTTTTCAACTTCTTCTTTGGTTGTTCTTGCTCTGTTTCCCTAGCATCCTCCATATCCAGTCATCCCAGCTCTTCCAACTACATATTCTTAGGATCATCCAACTTCATTTTGTCACTCCATCGAAACTCTCCGCAAAAGCACATCAAACCCTAGCAGAGCAACGACAAAACACTAGGGGAGGAAGGAATGAGGATAGAAACTTCTGACACCGGACTCGATGAAGCCTAAAAGATTTTCTTAAAAGGCGGGATAGTTTAAATGGTAGGATAGTTAAAGCATCGGGTCGGGCCGGGCAAACGTCTTTACATTTTTTCTTTAATTTTTTTCATACTTTCCTTTGTGGGATCCTAAAATACAAGTGACATTATGTTATTGCAATTTGGACGTTACTCTACATTTGGAGTCCTTCGGACCAAAAATTTTCCCTTAAACACTGTTTTAAAGCATAGGAAAGTAAACCGTCCATAACAAGTTGATCAGAACTAGAGCATTTTTTTCCGATGAAAAAGCGAGGATTGTATGTGCTCATTATTCTAATTTATTTAACAACACTTACAAAAAAGTGTTTTTGAAAAAAAAAAAAACGTCAAAAGCTCGGAATCTTGCACGGTTTATCAGATAAATTATCTTTAGTTTGATAAGAACTTTAGTCTAGATAGATTCAAACCTAGTTCTAACGGAAAAAAGAGCATTTTTTTTTACTTTATAGGCAATTTACCGAATGCGAGGTAGAACGCTTGGAACTGCACGGATAACACGTTGCAGAAGATCAATACGCGTGCGCGGCGTAGATTTGCGTATGCTTGCCCCACTCCATGCACGTGGAGCGCGGAGGTCAATAATTAACTGAAAAATGAAATATTCACGTGAGACGAAGTAAAAAAAATGTACCACTTTCTAAGAAAACAGATTTTTAAATAATTTTTTCTCGAACGTTGCTTTTTTAATTGCACTTGTGCCATCCAACCAAAGCAACGGTAATCAGGAATATAACGCTTAAAAAACTTTCGGATTTAAAGGTTTAAACTAGCTTTCTCATATTTATCATAGCATGTTAAAACTTTGAGCTAGAGCAGAACATTGCTAAGGTATTATTGCTATTGAAACATAAATCATGGCTTTTCTTTCTTACATTATTTAAAATATAACTTACTGATCTTCTATTACACTGATTACTGTATACCTTTTTTGATACTTGCTATAAGCTATTAATTATTCAGTGTTCATCACCATCTCAGGCACAATTAATGGTGGTATCCACATCAGATTCCATGAAGGTGGACCAAAACGAATTATATCCCAGTCAGAAGTCAATTGCTTGTGACAGGTTGGAAGATTTGGAAACATGTCGCTGATTACTTTGAATTGGAAACTAACGAATAAAAATTATTCGTTTGGATACATCAAAAAGAGATCCCTGACCTTTAATTTATAGCCCCAGCAACTTGATCCCCTTGGATTCCACTTTTAAAAGTGGGCGGATCTCGAGCAATAATTAATAATGATGTTTCTATCATGATTTGATGTCATTATTGTAATAACCCGGAGATCTTTAAAGATCTAAAATGTAGATTCACATGAACAAACATAAATATAGAAGGAGACACAAAAATATAGGAGTTCAAGTCAAATTCATTGACATGCTGAATAAATTATTTAGTGTGACATGGACATGTGGCCTTTATTGCTGAGAGGACTTCGATCGACTTTCTCAGGATTATCTCATTTCAATCTTTTTTTTATTGCTAGAGTGAACTTAGACCATCAAGTACAGGGTGTGTTAACGTAATCTGATGGATAGTTCTTTTTCAGACAAAAGGTCTTCATTGAGGATATGGGACGACCATTGACAATCTTTATAAAGAGTTCATAATCGATTGATGGAGTTTATTACATGTAGGTATTCCTCGTATCGGTTTCACATTCCTTCAATCGCCCCATGGTTGCGACCGAATAACACGACACATGATACCTCTATCTGTCGACTATCACAATATAATCCTTAGGTACCTCTTCAGTAAAATCCATTGAATTTTCTCGAGATTTGTGTGGTTATAGTTCAAATGTACATATTTAATTCTCTGTTTCTCTTATTTCTTGAAAGTGACAACTACGATAAAAATAAGGTAATTAAATACATATATTGAGTTATTTGTTGTGTAGTAAGTACTTATAATAATTGAACTTTCTAGATTCTCATGTCTGCATTTTCTATAAATTGAGCATTGTTAGTTTTTTTCCATCGCCATTTTCGAATTTTATCCACTTTAATAATTTTTTTAATGAGAACTGTAATGGAGAGCAATAAGAAACCGGCGAGAGAAGAAGTTATGTTGAGAGCCTTCAAGATTTCAACTGACAAACTCCACCATCTTGTGGATGAGAACAAGAAGAAGCTCGAGAGTACTTTGATGGCTCCTAAGAAGAAAACTGTAGATGAGAGCAAGCCGACGGGAATAAGGTTGGAAGTTGAAGGACTATCGATCAATTCAGAGAGGTTAGGATAAGGGATGTGAGAAGAGAGGATCAAGCCGGTTAAGCAACGGGTAGAGGAGACGATCGGGTCATTTAACTCGTTGCTACTTCATAAGGTGAGTAGGACTGAGGTGCATACCACCAGTGCATTAGTCTATGCTTAAGATCTGATCCACTTGAGGTTGACTCTCCCATCGACATTGCAACAATATAAGATAGCTGTGGAGTCCAAAGTTCCACCGTGCGAAGCTGTGGTTCTCCCACCTTAGTCCAACAAGGTTAGCCAAGCAGCTGTCTTACCACCAGTTGGTGAGAGTCTCCTTATTTCAGAGAGGTGAGATTTTTTATGTTGGCAGCCACAATAGAACTCAAAAGATTTCTATCTAAAAGATCAGATGCGACATTCAAAGAATAATATATTATCTTGAAAGATGAAACTATTACCTTAGAATAGATTTAATCATTTGGATGAGAAAAATCTTCGTGATTTATGGATCTGCAGAACAAGAATCTTTTCTTTATCCTATAGGTGTATGATAACGTTTATTTTATTCTAGGGTTTGGTATCCCTATAAAGAATCATAGTCAATTAAATCTAATGAATTACTCCTGAGAAAACTCTTAATTAAAGTAATGTGTTATATCTTTATTATTCTTGAATGAATGGTTATAAGTTTATAGGGTTTGAATACTAAGATTGAAAAATGGTTGAGTTAACTCGAGATTCAAAAATTTTACGCTTACTGATTAGCCCAACTTTTGATGGTTGGAAACGAATAGAGTTTGAATTAGGTTTGAGAAATGATTTTAATTTGAGTTGGATCTTTAATGAAATTGAATTTGATCATGGATTTGATTCATATTAGGGTTGATTTTGGCTTCAAAAGGTTTGGGTTAGATATGGTTAGGATTGAATTGAGTTTAATAAGGTCAGATAAGTTTGGAAGCATTGAGTTAGGTTTAATTGATTTAGGTTAAGTGAATTAAGGAATATTCGAGTTTAAAGGGTTCAAAAGTGTGTAGAATTCTAGATGAAGGTGAAACAATAAACTAAATATCTCGAAATAGGAGGTTATAAATGTACAAAGCTAAATTTAAAAATGACGCACCAGGTCAAGATGCCCATGACTTTCCATCGTCTTGGGTGCATTGTTAGCCTCAAACTATTAACCACTAGAATAACATGAGTTCTCCCTTTTCGTCAAATCAATGAATCTAGGATGTCCTTCCCATTATAATTTGGCATCCATAGAGTGGGCTACTTCATTCTAGGATATTCGATAATCTTTGGAATTAGGTCAATTTATTTTAAGTGTCCTAGTCCTTAAATTAATTTATTTGATACCTAGTAAGATAACACAGGGCTTCGAGCGAGTCAGAAGGGTGTATCTAGTTGTATGGATGTGTTTTTTTAATTTTAAATGTATATAGCCATATGGATGTGTTCGTCTCGACTAGATGAAGCTATAGGAACAAACTGTGAGTGATTTAGTTAAGTATCGAGCAAGATATAAGCATTTTAGTGTCGATGGTTCTTGGTTTAGAATAGATGGGGACGATGAACGGATGACGTCCATTTGCACGCGTATCGATCCAACTGTGGAGGAGAAGTCAGACGAATACATGATTGTTAACCTCACTTTGGTTGATGTCTAGTCTCTCCTCTTCAGTAGCTCAAGGTCTAGCCATAGGACTTTCCTGTTGACTATTTCTAGAAGACTAGAAAAGGAACCCTCACCATTAGAAACTCTAAACTCTTCTTTGCTCAACTTGAAGTTCCACATATTGGTCCTAACCTCTAGCACTTAGTAGGTGAGACCAATATGAGGGAGCTCAAGAAGCATCCCCATAGGACTGCTTGGCCTTAGGGTTGACCCTGGGTGTTGGTCTAGAGCTAGTTCTCTTACATACACTAACTTTCACTCACATCCCACTCACAACCCTAAATCCAAACTTGTAAGCTTTGATCCCTTGATATTTTGGGACACTCATGTAGATGGTCCCCTAGACCCACTAGCCCTAGGATAGAGTCTAGCTCAAACCAATACATGAAGGACCTAAAGTAGGGGATTCCATTGGTTCATGGCTCAAATAGGATGGTTGGCACCTCAATTTCTCCAAACTAACCAACCTAGTCTTTTGTCCCCCCAAATTACCTAAACACTCCCAAAACCCCAAATTTGACAAAAATTCCCAATTTCACCCAAAATACTCAAATTTGTCCAAAAATCATTTGAAACTATTTCAAACTACCCAAATTGCCCAAAACCACCGAAATTTGTCAAAGTTACCAAATACCCTTGGTGGCCCAAACTTTCCCAAAACCATCAAAATCATTTCAAATGTCCCCAAAATCAATTTGAACCCTTCAATTCAACCCAATTTGACCAATTTGACCAAAAACCCCAAATTGTCCTTAAAGAGACAAATTCCTCAAATTCATCTCAAATGTCCATTAATTTGATCCCAATTTCCCCCAATTTCAATTCTCAACTCAAATTAATCATGAAAAACCTCAATTCAAACAAAATCCAAGTCCAATTGATCCACATTTGAGTCCAATTTCAACCCAAATCAAAAAGCCCCAATTTAGCCCAAAACCTAAATCCCACTCAATTGACCCCCAAATCTTTCCAATTGCCTCAATTATACATCCCAAATTATTTGAAACATTCCCACACATCAAATGGAATCTTTAATTAGCCTTGGTCAAGCCTCAATTTCTCCTAAAATCAACTTGGACCAAAATCCCCTAATTTGCCCCAATTTAGTCATGTGCCCAAATTCCATCAAATTGAATTCCCTAACCCAAAAAATTGGCACCCAATCAATGTTACGAATTCCTCATGACATTCCCCTAGACCATTTTGAGCCATCAATTTGGACTTAGTCATATTCTAGCCCAACCTAAGCCCAAGACTAGCCCACCATACCCAAATTCATCAACTGTCCAAATTCCTTCAAATTGACCCACCAAATTAACTCAAAATTACTCTAATTAATTTCTAAATTCTTTGTGACAATCATCGACACCAAATTACTCAATCCATTGAGTCCAATATCATGGCTAGCCTAACCCAAACCCAACTTCAAGAAAATTTGACCCAAATTGAACCCCTTCACCAAAATTGACATAGCCATGCCTAAGTGACTAAATTAATGACACCACAACCACCAAGCGCACCCTAATGACTAGCTTAGACCCACCTAAACCAGCCAAGGTGAGATATGGACCAATGGTTCCCTAAATTAAAGGATTTCATCCCATTTTTTGGTCTAAATGAAATATCTCCACCATCATGACAAACCATTACTGGTTAATCATAATTAACCCTCCCCCTGTCGGTCGGCCTAGTGGTCAAAAAACCCTAAAACCAAGAGCCACACCCCTTTGATCAAAACCAAATTTCACTCATCCAATGTGCCTAGCTTTGATTGGCCTTTAACAATCTGAGCCCTCCACCTCAGCACCCAATTGCACCTGAATTGAAGCTCTTAGCTCCACCCTAATCCATTCTATTTAACCCCTTCCTCCATGGACAAAGGAGGAGATCTTGAACTTTCTCGAGGAAACTCGATCAAATTGCTCCCATAGCTCCTCTAAGACTCCTTAAACTCATAGCAACCATCTCTTGGCCATTTTTCCCACCACCTGAGCTCAATTTTTTTAGTTCAAAATCAGGGCAAATTTTGGCTAAAGACAAAAATTCCCTAAGCCTTAAATTGAACTACTCTTGAGTTTCCCCAAAGAAAGAGAGGAAGATCCCCATTGAAATCCCCCTCTTTTGAGCTCTCCAAACCACTCCTAGACCAAAGCCTCACCCCATTTCATCGAAGTCCTACTTAGAGCTCACAACAGAGCGAACCAACACATCTAGGAAGTTCATTGGACTCCACTGAAGCTTGCACAAGCATCAGATTGAGGCCTCCCGCCTCATACAAAGGTATAAGCCATTAACCCTAATCTTGATCTCGGTTTTCATCAAATGTGAAGTGAAGTTTAATTTCATATCATTGTAATCATATGGATGTGTTTGCCTTAAGTAGATGAAGGTGTAGGAATAACCCCATGTGATTTAATTGAGTATCGAGCGAGATCTTAGATCTAGAAGTTTAATGGCTCACGAGTTTGGTTCATCAAGGACGATGACAGAGGGTCGTTCGATCACGTGTGCATCAAACGGATGGACGAGATTAGGTTGGACAAAGGGACAAACCGTGAGCAGCGGGACGCGTGGCTGCTGACTCAAACGACAGCACCGAACTAGGGGATGCTGCATGAAGTTGTGGAGTCATCACGCATTTACGTGGCGCTGACTGGGATGAATTGAAAATTAGGAAATTCTTGATTTAAATAAATACAAGAACTTTAAAACTTAATATCTTAGTGTAGAAAAATCATAAAAATAAAATAAAAATACCCTCCAACTCAGTGAACAAAGGAGAGTAACTTGGACTAAAAATAAAATTAATTTTATTATTCCTTCATTTTTAAGGAATTAAATACTCTCTGGATTATTTTAATTCATTATGATGAAACACTGCTCACCATGGCTTGAAATTTTGAGGGTTTGTTTCACATGATACAGTCTATGCCCTATGATTTTTCCAATGTCAGAGGACATCTCTATGCTTCTAACCCTAATTTTCAAGCAAAAATAACTATTTTGATTTATTTTAATTATATAAATTAAAATACCATTAGAAAAATTATGAAAAATTTTTTTTTAGTAGGTTTCCTGTGGTTAGAGAAGCTTAAGAAAATATCATGATGGTTTGAATATTTTTGTAAATTTCTATATTTATTTAAGTGTATAAATCTTTTAGTAATTTACGTAAATTAAATATTAACAAAAAAATTAACATAATTATTTTCATATTGTGTATAAAAATCATGTTTACCCAATGTAAAAATTAAAATATTATTTGATTAGGTTTGAACACTAAAGTTGATTTTCTAAGAAACCTTGTATTCTTGTAAAAAAATAATTATAATAAATTACGTACACTTGAGAAAATTGTGAAAAGTGATTTTCTGAGTTCCTTGTGATCAGGAGAATTTAGGAAAAATAAAAGTTATTTTTGAGAAAATACTTGATTTTTTAGCCTTATTTTGAATTTAATATAATTAACAAATAGTTAAAAAAACTCAAAAATACCAAAATATTTAAAANATTTAGGAAAAATAAAAGTTATTTTTGAGAAAATACTTGATTTTTTAGCCTTATTTTGAATTTAATATAATTAAAAAATCTCAAAAATACAAAAATATTTAAAAATGTGCCTAAGGGTCCCCTGATCACTTGGGACTCATTAAAATATTTTTTTTCTAAATTTTCCAATTTAAAATTCAATTTTAAAACCTTAAATACGCATTTTCCCTTATTTTTCTTATTAAAATAATTATAATAAATAAATTAAAAAATCATAAAAATATAAAATTTGATTCTCTGAGTCTTTTGAACTCAGAGAAGTTTAACAAGAATATGAAAATAATTCTTGTAATTAAAACATTATTTTCCATTTAAATAAATAAATAATAATTTAAATCAAAAAATTATAAAATTTTGTCAAAATGTTTCTCTAACCTAAGGGAACCTCTACTAATTTTTTCATGAATAAAGACTTTATTTTGGATAGTTAAGTTAAATAACCTTTGAAAATACTACCTTTCAAATCTAAATAATTATTTAAATTAAATTAAATTTTGAAAACCCACATTTTCTCCTGTGAGGTTTTAATTGACCTGTGGATAGGACACTCTAATTTATCTAAGTCATTTGAATTTTGATTAATGAGTTATGAGGCAGATAACCCCAAAGGTAGAAGGGTAGCTTTAGATTTTGGTGTCTTAATCAAAATTTAGGGTTAACAAAGGGAAAATGGGTAATGTTGATCATAATGAACAAGTTTGGATGATTGAAATACAATGAGATTAAAAGGTAGAAACTCACTTGCCACCTTTTTTATAATATGAGCAAAAAAATCCTAACTTCTTTAATCATCATGACTTAAAAGTCAACTAAGATCAAATGATTCTTAAGTGATGGGCTTAAGCTAGGAAGATGATTATATCTTAGGCCCAAAATTGATGCTGATGTGATCTTTCAATAAGAACATATGTCACTTAAACCAAAATTTTAACCATCATCAATTTCCTTCGTTGTGATTATTATGGGCTTGGTAGTGTCCTAGGCTCGACGTCTAAACTCAATTGGTTGGATTTAGAGCATAATATGGTTGATGATTAATATCTTTAAACACTACAGGCCCGACTTTAATTATGGGCACCACAATCTCTTATAACTCAAACTGGCCTTAAGAGGCACCCACCTACATAACTCTTAAACAAAATATCAATTGATTAATGGAGGGCCCTAACTTTGGGATAAATAGAACATCAAATTTCCCTGGGCAACGGGGTGGTCACACTCTAACCTTAAATGATTAAAAGAACAATATGATAAGTTCTGAATGAACTCAAAATATTTCAAGAAATCTTCAAAGTGGTTTAGGGTCATGCCCAAACAATTTGAAATCTCTTAAACATTTTGAAGGGCAAATTGAATTTGCCATATTTTTCTAAAATCATCTACTAAGATCTTCTGAGATTCGATAATGTCATAACTTAGGGTTTGGTAACTATACATTCATTTACTTCTGCAATTTAAATTCCTTGCAAAAGTATATACATGTATTGCAAGTACTAACCTTTCAACTGGAAGAACGAGAAGAATTGACAGGTATGATTTTAAATTGTTGCATTTACCTTTCTGTACTTCTTGCTTCAAACTTGCATATCAAACAACGATGTCACCCTGCATGAAAATCAAAATTGCTAGGATAGCCACAAAAGCAAAAATAAAAAATAAAAAAAATCAAACAAGGTAAATGTGACCGCCACAACATTCAAAATATAAGACAACTCAAAATTTAATCACAAACATCACAAAATAAGAATTGAAACTAAATTAAAATGTCTATCAGATGATCGGGAATCCCTCACAGGAGGTAACCTACGATTACTAACGAGATTTCCTACGGTCTAAATGAAAGTATGGAACTCATTGAGTTGAGTTTAGTAAATTCATTTAGACTAAGTGAATCCGAAAGAAAATAAAGGTACCAAAACGAGGGAACCATAGGTACCTAATCGGTGTAGCTCTAATCAACTTTAATATGCCCCATAATATTTAAATAACCATGACCCTTAGGAACATTTAATTTGACATCATAACTTGGCACATTAGAAAAATTAAACTCACCACAAAGAAGAGCTTGGAGCTAGCAATGTGGGCAGCACGGTCATCTTCATTAGCAAAATATGTCTACACTAGCTAAACCATTCTTTAGAAGTAAACAAAAAGCCATAGGACTTTAAGGTTGTCCGCCTAGTGTGACATAATTCTCAACTTATCTTTACTCTTTTGTATAACTCTGGTATATAATATAAGAACTAACTCATTTTAGGACTCTCAGGTTGTCGTTCGTCATGATCTAAATCCTCACATCTTCTAGGTTATTCGTGTGATCGTCTCACATGAATGTAAGCCCTAACTAATAAAATTGGCAGGATGAAACACCTAAATATTTCTCCTCTAAACTGAAGCCAAACAATAAGATAGCTTCGGAAGTCACCGAGGTTCTCCTCAAGGTTTATGACATCCCATAGTTCTGCTTCCTTTGGATTCAATAATAAATGTTCCAAATTTGAGTCATTCTCATTTCACACCTATTTGTCCAATCTTGTTGAAAAGTCCTATTCATTTGAACTTCTTGCAGATAATGTCCCCTCATTTTTATTGAGAGTTTTCTTAGGTGACATCGGTCTTCTAAGATGTAATTAATAATAAGGGTTTGCCTTTATAAGAGACTTTTCCAAACCCAACTTAATATAAACCCTATTTAATTTTTTATATTAAATAGGGGAACTTGTCGTATTATAATAAAATAGTTTCGCAGACCAAATGGATGTCATATATTTCTTACTTTATTTGATTGAACGTCACCCTCAAGTTTTTTGTTTATCTTTTGGGATATATACATAACTTGAGGTGTAGTGCTCTTTCATCTAAACTTTAAAAGATATGGGATCAACTTGTTTTCATATTTTTGATTAAAAAAATTAAATGTATATGTAAATTAATTGTCACTCTGAAGCGGGCCATGAGATTTCTATTCCAGTGACCGACAGCTTCCACAGGACGACCCCCCTAAAATTTTTGCCGACAGCTTCTAGCAACTCCATTGAGGATTCAGGCTCTCTCTCCATACTAATCAGAGAATATTATCTTCATATATTTGTAAGGTGTTCATGTCCCTCATTAACTAGATTACCCTTCTTCTGTTGACTTCCTTCTCCAATTTCTTTCTTAGGGAAAGTACAGTCAACTCTTTCGGACTTTAGGACTATTTGGTCAAACACCTTTGAACAGAGAGGTTCAGGAATTCATTAGGACTTTTAATCTTTGTCTGGGGTCGGAACCCCAATAGGTGTGTTGGTGGACTAGTTTCGCCCTGGCATTGTGCATTGTAAAGTCGGTCCCACACTTGGTTCTGAACTTTATTTTCCCTTTTGAGTTTGACTTGTTATTTTGCAAATTAAATTGAATTGTGTCAAGTTGCGCTTGCTCCTTAAATTTTCTTATATTACTTAAATTTTTCTACTTGCAAACTATTTTACTAAAGTTTAAAATCTTCACAAATTAAAGAAAAAACTTTCCCAATCTACAGATTAACCTTTGTTGAGTTTAGTGCATGCACTAGAATTGCGAGGGATTGGTGAAATAACTAAATCCAAAGCTTTCTTTTTGAAGCTGCTGCAATGGCATTCCCGGTGCTCACTTTCTCATGCAACCTGCCGACGAGCCGTAATGCTCGTAACGTTGCTCCCACCATAAAGTTTGGAGCTGGGTTAGAAGATTTCGAGGTCATCCTCAGGAAGGCTCCCTTTATCATAATGAAAGTTGCTGCTCCGGAAGCTCAGGAACCGTCTGCTAAGTTCAACCTGAACCGTCGACAAGATTTCCCTCCTTATAAGAAGGAAAAGACCACTGTCACCATGACATCTACTGAGCCTATTGTTCCCACTTCTGCTAAGGGAAAATAGGTCATGATCATTAAAGATACAACCAAGGAACTTGTCATCCCCTCTTTTGTAATTAAGATTGGATCGAGTTTGAGAACTGTGCCATTAACTTGACCACAGAGAAGAAACAACAGCCGAAAGATTTGGAAGGCTACTAAAGCTAGATTTATGAAGAAATGTCTGTCGATGAAATTCCTCATGAGGAGGAACTAGGGTTACTGGAGACATCTGCTTCTGCAAGGGAGTAGGTTCCATCTCTTAATGGACACTGAAGTGTATGAGAGAAACCAAAAGGTTGCCGCTACTTTGCTGTCACTTTGTGGACATGGTGGGGAGAGGAAAAAGCCCACTCCTATCACCCGAGGTAGTACAGTGTTCCAGAGACTAGCTTCCAAGGAAGATTATTCCGTCAGTGAATTACTTAAATGAGTGGGATGCACAGTATCCCTAACATGAAAAGAGAAATTCTAAGGGACGTCAGATATGTAAGACAGTCTCAGACATTAACTAAAACTTTAGCTGCTCACATTCCAATCAAATTCCAAATGGAAAATCAAATTGATACTAACATTAACACTATCGATTCTATTATTGTTGCTGCTCTGAGACCCACAGGCCATCGACCAGTTAAGTCATGTTTAGGCTCGCGAATTCTGCCAATCACCCATCATGAATTTCTGAAGGAAAAGATGAAGAGGTTATCTCGTACCATATCTGGTTTGCACCATGGGGAGCATACCTCTCTTTGACATACCGATGTTGAGACATCCTATCTCAAGAGATGTTCACCAAAGAGAAAGGTATGGGTACCCAAGATTGCCGTACCAATACGGTAGAGTTAGCCTGTAGGGCAGGATCATTAAATGAGGCAAGGGTTTGAAATATCCGACATTATCGCAGCTATTGCCAACTAGATGGATGAGCAAGTAGGGGATATTCAGTAGAGTCCTCCAGATCTTAAGATGATACATGAAACAATGATTGAAGAAAAGGTTGAGAAGCTCAAGATTGAGATTTTGAATTATCCTAAGACATGGAGTTTCCTTTGATGACGAGGATGATGAAGATTTTGACTTTAACGATTACCTCGAGGAAGACTTCATGGACGTTCATATCATCGAAACTAGAGCCGCTGCATCTGCATGTGACACTCAACCTCTCATCAAAGAGAGCGTCGTAGATGATTTACGTAGGGTTGTTCTACTAAGGGATGAGCAAATCAACCAAATAAACAAAAGGATGGAAGAGATGGCCACTACCATGGCCGCTATGGCTACAGCTCATAGACAGTCTCAACCCCAACAGTTAGCCTCTCTGGAAGTTAATCAGCCAGAGATTATACATATCACCGATGAAAGGAGGGAAGCTTCCTCAACAAACAAATATGATCAACAAAAAAATGATTCTCCATCGAGTGTCATACCAGAAAAGGAATTTAAACAGATGGTCAAACAAGTTCGGGAGGCCCTAGCCAACTATAAGGGTGGCGCATTGATGTCGTATCCTACCCTAAGGGTTTTGGGTCACCAAACTTTAAGATATTTGATGGGATTGGAAATCCCAGGCAGCATATAACACATTTCTAAGCTTATTGCGGTAACACAAGAAGAAACAAGGCTTTGCTTTCCTATAAGTTTGTCAGCAGCTTATCGAAAATCACATTTGATTGGTATGTCGAATTGCCCAACAGATCAGTAAGACATTTTTCAAATTAGAACAGTTGTTCATAAAGAGATTTTTCGGAGCCCAGCATCATGTGTCTATTGGAGACCTCACAATGGAGAAGCAAAAGCCTAAGAAGACCCTAGTGGATTATATCTTAAGGTGGAGAAACCTTAGAATGAAATGTGAACCACATTTACAGGAACTTCATGTGATTGAGATCTTACTCAAAAGAATTCATGGGCAGGTAGCTTTCATGCTCAAGAGATACATCATTAAATCCTTCGAGAAGCTACTCAATAAATCTAGATGGAGCTATACCCAAAATGGATTTCCAGGAGAAATAAAAAAAGACCAGAGCAGCCCGAATATTTGAGATGAAGTCCAGAATAGTAGTAACAATCGATAAGGGAAAGCAACCAATGTAAATACATGCAGAGCATTCTAGTCAAGGTTCCCATCCATCGTAACAACATGCTCAACAGACACAACAACAGTCACATCAAGGAGGACCATACCAAACAGAGAATAAGAAGGGTATGACCATTTCAGAATGAGAGAAGGTAGTATACTCCTTCAAAGATGAAGATGTACCCAAAATGTTCATAAATTTAGTGAAGAAATCCAAGTTCAACTTACCAGATCCAAAGAAACCTGAGGAAGTTGACAAGAAAGATCAACCCAATTATTGCCCATACCATGGGATGCTTGGACATACTATAGAGGAATGTTTCATTTTCAAGGATTGGCTTAAGAAAAATCTTAATGAAGGTAATATAATAATCCCAAAAGAATATTTAAAAGAACCTGAAAAAGGTTTTATAAATATGATTTCAGCCAAGTCGATTGCTCCGATAGATCCCTATTCAAAAGAGGATGGATGAAGTACAGTTTGGAGCAAGTCATCCAAGAAGATACTTGATCAAATTTAGACTGCTTCAGCTCAAGTCTTCATTCAGAGGCTTCACCCTACCAAGCTAGAGATAGAAATTATGCCAAAAAATCCATAACCAAAAGAGAAAGAGAAGAACGATGTAATGAGGATTGATAGCACGGGGCGTAGGATAGGGGTTACCTCTATTAGATTGGTCGTCTCAGATTCAGGGAAGAAAATCCTCGAACCCTTGACCATGTATGATTATCTTTTTGCCCTACCGGGGTATTATGAATATAATGATTATTATTTCTACTACGTTTTGATTGTTTATAGTGATAACGTAACTAATTTTGCTCAATATAACTCTAATCTTGATTCCCAAACCAATCCTTAAATCGTACTTAATTATGATGAACCTGTTAAAAAGAATGAAGAAGATGTTGACATTACTAGTTATGATAGCACCGATAGTGAGGAGCCAATCCTTGAGTGCCACGTTGCACCCCTTTCTATTCACTTTGAACTCTTTGATAAAGAAGGGACACCAGAAATTTTGCCTACAGCATCTCAGGAAGAAGAAATCACAAAAATAAACTTAAGGAGTGGAAAGGTATTACCCCCGAGAACAACTCGAACAGATAAAGGAAAGCAAATTGTAACCCGATAAGAGTTACCTCTGCCTCCGTCAGTGGAAGAAACACATAATCAAGTAAAGATATGAGGATTACATAAAGTGGTTTATAATGTGCTGGCTCATCTTAGGAAGTTGTTGGCCAAACTAAGCATCTATGATGCTTTAATCCTATCAAAGGACTGGTTACAACTTTGCTTGACACAGAGATTTGCTTATCCCAGTTGGCCAGCACATCCTCGGATGAAGTTTTCTCATTAAATGAACAGCCTGGGATAACCTTCAAAGAAGAAGACTTATTGCTTGGTACTGCCGACCACAACTAACCACTCTATATCTCCCTTAACATCGATAAATTCAGGTTGTACAAGGTTTTAGTGGATCTGGGATCATCACTTAACTTAATGAGTTTATAGGCATTTACATATTTGGATATTGAGGCTCAATAGCTTACGGTTGATAAGATGATGCTAAGAGGATTTAACTAAAAGGGAGAGAGAGCCATTGGATCCATTACACTACCAATGAAAGTTAGAGAACTAGTGACACCTGCAAAATTCCATATCATCGATGCCGAGACCTCTTTCAATGCTCTCTTGGTCAACAGTGGATTCATGAGCACAACATGGTTCCGTCTTCCCTACATCAGTGCATCAAATATATCAAAGAAGGACAAGAACATTACATTAAAGTAGATTTTCAATCATTTTCAGTTCATGAAGTTGGCATTCATGAAAACGCCGCTTACTACGTGCCTCTCAAGAAAACTGTATTCTCTCATGAAATTATGACAAATGAAGTGGAAGATTCAAAATGACCACAAGGGCAAAGCCATTCAGCTCCACTTCAACAATCTTCCACCACTCTTTTGTAACAAGTTGGTGGGGGTTCTTTCAGTTCATACACCTGAAGTCGAGGCCGGGGACGTTGACGAGGAAGAACCAATACAATTACTGGATGGACTAAGCTGATAATTAACATTGATGATGAAGAAAGCTTCAACGAGGAAATGTTGACGATAGAACAGAAGAAACCACATTACAAGATATCCTTGAAAGATGTGGAGAAAAGTAAATATGAGTCGATGTATGATCAGATAAACCACTATGTGAATTTCATGACCCTTACTCCAATTCTCCCTCAAAAGGACGAGAGTTTAGAGGTCAAGGAAGTTCGTAGCATTAGTTCAAAGCCGATCAAATTTTACCATGCTTCCATTTCTACTAATCTTGAAAATCATGTAAATGTGGATGAGGATTCTAATGAATTAATGGAATTACCTTTTGGTTATTTTTCTCCTAGTATACAAAAGTTAATTCAATGGGGGATATTTACCGAAATAAGTGCCAAAAGATAAATTACAACTTTTTGAAAAATTATGGAATGTTAAAAGTCGAACTCCCAATTTGAAAGATAGTATCTGATTTGGCATAGTAAGATCAGTCGATGATTTAGAATTTTGCATGGTCGTTACTAGTGACTCATAAAAGGATTGTCTTGATATGGAGGATAACTCTACCGATAAGCTTATAGAAGATGCTTTGCCAGAATTTTAGGAAGAAATTAAATCAACAGTTGATGAATTGAAAGAAATCAATATCAGGACTCAGGTACAGCCCCAACCAACCTTCATAAGTTCCTTACTCGGCAAGGAAAAACCCATGGAGCTAATCATGCTATTGTCAGAATTCAGAGACTACTTCACCTGAAGTTGTGATGAAATGTCAGAATTATTCCCAGAAATAGCAGTGCATAAGCTAAGGGTGGACAAAGATATGACACCGATAAAGCAAGCTTCCATCAGGATGCGCCTCGAGATAGAGTAACCATTCCTTGTTGAGGTGAAGAAATTTATAGAGGCTAACTTTGTAAGAGAAGAGCAATACCCTAAAATCTTCATTTCTTCGCCCAATAATATATATATTTCCCTATTTATTTGCACCAAATTCCATGAAAGAAACACTCCTTCATAGAATTGAATGTGATTCTCACTTTATTGTAGAACTCATACTCTATTTTCCAGATCATATATTTCACCATAGATTTCAACATTTCAATTGACCAGATCAAAAAGTAAATTAAGACAGAGTGGAAAAATCATCACACATTATTTTAAATTTTAAAATTGGCACATCCAAATTATCTCTTCATTTCATTATATCTCAGAATAGGGAGAAAAACAAAGAAAACTACTCGGACCTTATGAGAAAGATACAACAAAATACAAATTTCATAAATAAAACAAAGTTTACACAACAATAATAAACAAAAACCACTTATGTGTAACTCTTTCTCAAAGCAAATCTCTTGTAGCCTCTCTTAGACTC
>NEWO01000143.1:956256-981161 GCA_003013225.1 Phalaenopsis aphrodite
TGAACTAACAATAGAACTAAACTAAATTCTAAAATTGAAAATAGGTTTACACATTATAGTTTCACATTACAACGTAACAACAGAGTCTCAACAATATCACAAAACAAATAATATAATCACAAAGTACAAAACAAACAAGCAAACAAACAAAAAGATCTCCTGTCATCATCTTCTTCAACATTAACATTAAACTTATGTTGATGATATGGAGTATAAATAGGGTGAATAGGGAACTGAACTGTATGATCACCCCTCAGGTATTTCATTTAAGCATCATTGTAAGCAGCATTATATTCAAACTTCAGGCGAATCATATCATCAGTATGAGCATTTTGGCCTCCACGTTCTGCATCCTATGATCCATCCTCAAAATATCTCCCTGCTGAATCATCATCTGGTCTAATAACTCCCTGTTACTGGGGTCACTTGAAGTAGGCTCACTATAAGTAGGGGTCATAGAAGTAGAAGGAATATCCCTGACCTTACTTCCAGATCTCCAATCAACATGGGACTCATGAGTCTTAATATTTGTAGGCCCAATCAGTCTTTGAAGCTCATTCTCTTCTCATCAGGTTTGAAATCAACTCCTGCATGCTCACACAGTGTATAAATGAGAGCAGGGTAGTGTCAATCCACCAGTGGTCTTTCCCAGAGAAATAGATTGAGTGTACATATAAATGATAGAGCCTACATTTATATCCATCACTTGTTGAATATAGTAGTTCAGGATGACTTTATCCTTGGTCACTTCACTATAATGGTTTGTTGAAATCATCCTCCCAGAAATAAAATAATGTCAGGCCTAAGATACTACATTTAACATAGAAAGGGGAAAGTTGACTTTAACTCCATTCTTTACTTTTCAAGCCCCTTTCTCAACAATCAGAAAAGAAATAACCTCATCTAAGGCCTCATTTGTGGCAGAGAATGAATGATACTGACATCTATAAACATCTTCTAACTGATAAAACTCTTATTTTTCTTGGAGTAAACTCCACCCTTTTTTCTTAACAAAAAAAAAACAAAATCATCAGAAGCCTCCATAAAGTTCGCATAAAATTCCATAACTATCCCAGCTATCGCATCGGCAGTAAAATAACAGAAGTTTTCCCATTGCTGAGCGATAATCTATCATTCAACTTCTCCTCCCGGATTTTTGAAACCTCGATCCGGAATCACTTTCTTATTTTCTTGAAGATTATGAAATCAAGCACTAGCTTTAAAGCTAACAAACTTTTGCTCGTCATATTTTATTTTTCTTTTGCTCGATCTAGGAGCCATAGGAAATCTAGAAAATTTTGAGAAAAATCCAAATAAATTCTAAAATTTTGAAAATCAAAATGTAAAGCACTTTAAAACTTAAATTCACTAAGTAAAAGTTTTTCACCAAAGCATTTTCTCAAAATCTCTAAAAAAAACCCAAAACCTTCGAATCTAGGCAATGTAAGAAAAATCTTTGGTGAAAATAAAAAAAAATTTACTTTAAAGTGCAGCTCTTACCTAGAGAAAATGAAATCCGAAGTTCCTTTACCTCTAAATCGCCCCAAATCCGCCAAAAATCAAGCCCTAGGTGTGAAAACAAAAGGTGAAAATGGAGGATTTGCCGTGAAAATCACGAAAAAAAAGGGTTTATTACTACTCTCGGGTCGAAGGCACCGTCGGCGCCCATGCTAGCGTCGTCGGCGCTGAAGGCTCAAAATTCACTATTTTGATTTTTTCAAATTTTCAATTTCTTTTTAATTTACTCCAAAGTTTTTTAGTATATTTAAACACAAATTTTTTATCTAACAATAATTCATAAATAAAAATTCACAAAAAATCATTTTCACAAACAACAACAAACTAACTTTTGCATATGAAAATACACTTTTTACAAACACATTTCACAAATCACACATTCACGCCTATTAAGCAAACTAATTATAATACAGTGTTGAAATCAAGCCACAACACTAAACGCTGACACAAAACTATACACATAATCAAAGTTCAGAATTCTAAAGCGAAAACAAACCAAACCAATTCAAATCAAATCCACACAATTACATCAAATACATAAATATTCGTAACTAAGTAGAGAATCCAAAGTCTTCAGTCATTCCAATTCATCGTCAATGCTTTCACCTCCTCTAATATCTACCATGGATTGGTAGTGAACATATAGGTTGTAGAAGGATCAGTACGGGAATTGATCTATTGAATCCTCTTCGATCCAACCATTTTCTTTAAACATTCAAACTAATCCTGTTTCAAAAGTTCCAGTACGATCAAAATTTTCTTTATTTCTCCAATCAAGGTGATCGAAAAGGTACTTAAGATCTCTCACTGCATTCATAATACTCTGAAGTTCCCTTCCAATTTTCTTCAATTTCTTCTCCAAAGCAAGCAAACTTCCTACTGTTGATGGTATTAATGGAGTTGAAGCATGTGAAGAATAATCCATAATAGGATTTAGTGCTTCATTTTCATTACCAACATACTGATCATCTATAAGGATCATGGGCTCCCATGGTAGTAAAATTTTTTCCCAACTTTCATAAGGCACTTGGAACTGATTGCAAATCAGAAAAATTTTAGAAGGATGCCCAAGTCCATAAATTGGTCCATTCATAATGTACCCATAACAGATTTAAATATGATTGATCCTATATCAATAGGTTTTTCCATTTGAATACAATAGTTCAAAATAGCACTTTCCTTAGTGACACTACTAATCTTCATAGAAGGGAGTAATTTTGCACAAATAAATAAATACCAGTGCTTCGAAATTGGATTAAGTGTGAAGCAAGAAAACTAATATATCTCTCATCTTGTACTTCTAATTTGTAAGTGGCATGTTTTTTCCAAATATCAGCTTGTATGGGGACATTCCTATAGGAGTCTTATAAGCAGTTCTATATGCCCATAACGCAATATCTAGTCTAGCAGACCAATCCAATTTATAAGGATTTACAACTTTTTATAAAATATGTTTAATTTCATGACTTGTTATCTCTGCTAGACCGCTAGTATGAGTATGATAAGTAATAGAGAATCTAAGCATAATACTATATTTCTAAATTAATTTTTCGATTCTCTTATTCCTAAAATGAGATCTCTCATCAGTAATAATTACTCTTGACATTCTATATCTTGCGAAAATATTTTTAATTAAAAATTTAGAAACACCCTGAGCATCCCATCTGGGTACAACAATAGCTTCAACCCATTTAGACATATAATCAACAACAAGTAATATATATAAGTTTCCAAATGAAGGAATAAATGGTCCCATAAAATCTAATCCCCACACATAAAAAATTTCATCTTCCAATGTGTAATTTAGAAACATTTCATTTCTTCTAGAAATATTTCCTACTCGTTGACATCTATCGTACATTTTAATATATTCATTAACATCTTTAAAAATAGCAGGCCAATAAAATCCAACTTACAAAATCTTATATGCAGTTCTATTTGTTCTTAAATGTCCTCCAAGTTCAGAATCATGGCATCTTTCAATTATCTGTTGAGTTTTTTCATAAGGCACATATCTTCTAATAATTAGATCTTTACATTGTTTATATAAATATGGGTCATCCCAAAAATAGACTTTTGAATCATATTAAAATTTCTTTAATTGTGGATTTTTCATATCAGGTGGTAAAATATCACTTACAATATAATTCACTATATCAGCATACCACGGTACATACATTTCATCAATACTATATAACTATACATCAGGGAAATTTTCTAAAATTTCATTTGCAAAACTAGTTAATATTTCTATTTCTATTCTAGACAAATGATCAGCTATTTTATTATCATTTCCCTTTCTATCAATCACGGTAAAATCAAACTCTTGCAATAGAAGTATCCATCTAATTAATCTTAGTTTAGCATCCTTCTTTTGCATTAAGTATTTAATAGCAGAAATATATGTGTGCACCATACATTTAGTTCCAATTAAATAAAGTCTAAATTTATCAAAGGCATATACAATAGCTAATAACTTTCTTTTAGTAGTAGTGTAATTAATTTGATCATCATTTAGAGTCTTAGTAGCATAATATATAACTTTAAAAACATTGTCGTGCCTTTGTCCTAATACAGCCCCAATAGCATAATCACTAGCATCGCACATTATTTCAAATGGGTTTTCTCAGTGAGGTGGTACTATTATAGGTGCAGTGACTAATTTTTTTCTTTAATAATTCAAATGCTTTTATGCATTTCTCATCAAAATCAAATTTCTTATCTTTTTTCTAAAAGTTGGCATAGCGGCTTAGTTATTTTTGAAAAAAATTTTATGTAGCGCCTGTAAAAACCAACATGTCATAGAAAACTTCTCGCCCCTTTAACATTAGTAGGTGGTGGTAATTTTTTTATAACTTGGATTTTTGCATGATTTACCTCCATGCCTTTTTAAAAATATTATGCCCAGGCACAGTACCTCCTGCAACCATAAATTGACATTTTTTCCAATCTAATACTAGGTTGACTTTTTCACATACTTCCAAAACATTTTTCTAAATTATTAAGACATAACTCAAATGAAGTCTCAAATATAGAAAAATCATCATAAGCACTTTCATTCCATGTTCTATAAAATTGCTAAAAATTGACATCATGCATCTTTGAAATATTGCAGGTGCGTTGCATAGTCCAAAAGGCATTCTATGAAAAACAAATGTTTTATATGGGCTTGTAAATGTTGTTTTCTATATTTGAGATCCTCTGGAATAATTGGAATTACATGATAACCAGTATATCCATCTAAAAAGCAATAATATTTATTCACAGCCAATATTTCCAACATTTAGTCTAGAAAGGGTAAATGAAAGTGACCTTTTCTGGTGGCCATATTTAATTTTCTATAGCCAATACAAATCAGCCAACCTGTAACTTGTCTTATTAGTATTAATTTATTTTTCTCTTTTTCTTCAACAGTCACTCATCCTTTCTTCGGAACACAGTGAATTGGGCTTACACAAGTACTATCTGAAATATGATATATAATTCCACCATCTAACCATTTTAAAATCTCTTTTTTAACAGCTTCTTTCATTATTGGGTTTAATATTCTCTAAGGAATAGCTTTAGGTTCATATTGTTCATCTAATAAAATTTTGTGCATACAAATTGAAGGACTATTTCCTTTAGTATCTACTAAAGTCCATCCAAAAGCCTTTTTATACTTGTTCAACATTTTTCAACTTTTGTTCTTAAATTTCAGTTAACTTAGAAGATATAATAACATGCAATGTAGATGATTCTCCTAAAAATACATACTTTAAATGGGTAGGTAATATCTTTAATTCAAGTTTAGGTGGCTTAATAGTTGAAGGAATAATATTTTTACTATCGTTTTCCAACAAGTCTAACGTTTCAAATTTGCCCTGAATATAATCCACATCTTCTTCTTTTATTTCATCTTCTTTCTCAAAAATTTCTCCTTGCTTTAATTTATCTTTACACTCATTGTTAAATTGTTCATTACTTAGATAATCAGCTACTTCCATCCAGAAACATTCATTATCTTTTTCTATTGCAGGATATTTCATAGCTTTTGCTATATTAAATTTTACTTCTTGATCATTAATTCTCATTATTAATTCTCTTTTTTGCACATCTATTACAGTTCTTCCTGTTGCAAGAAATGGTCTCCTTAAAATAATAACAATTTCATTATCTTCCTCCATATCCAATACTATAAAGTCTACAGGGAAAATAAATTTATCCACTTTTACGAGTACATCCTTTATAACTCCGTTTGGATAAGTTATTGATCGATCAGCTAACTGAAGAGTTACAGTAGTAGGAGAAATTTCTCCCAAATCTAAACGTTTAAAGATCAATAAGGGCATGAGATTGATACTGGCTCCTAAATCACATAAAGCTTTTCCATAAAACTATTCAGCAATTGCACAAGGTATAGTAAAACTACCAAGATCTTTTAATTTTCAGGAAGTTTTTTCTGAATAATAGCAATACACTCTTCATTGAGTGCAACGATCTCATGATCTGTAAACTTCATTTTCTTATTTAGTACATCGTTTCATGCATTTCACATAACTTGACATTTGTTCTAAAGCTTCAACAAAAGGAATATTTATTGTTAATTTCTTAAGGATTTTCAAAAATTTTGTAAATTGTTTATCTTTATTTTTCTACTTCAATCTTTGAGGAAATGGAGGTAATGGTTTTTCTAAAGGAACCTGTGTTTGTTCATTTTCATGTTGATCATTTTCCATTTCTTCCTTGTCTTCATCAACTTCAGTTTCTCTTTGGATCCTTGTTTCAACGTTTTTTCCACTTTGTAATTGAATAACTTTAATTTACTCTTTATTTTGATCTTTTGGATTAACTTCCACAATACTCTGAAGAACTCCAAAAGGTTTGTTACTAAGTGTAGTAGCAATATGTCCTAATTTATTTTCAATATTTCTAATAGCAGCCCCTTGATTTTGTTTTTGGTTTCCCATATTCAACATCACTTCTTCCATTGTCAACTTCTTTTCCTTAACTTGTGGGTTAGGATTGGAGTTAAATCCTGTAAGAAAATAAGGTAAGAAATTAGGATTTCCTTGATTGTTCAGATTTCTTGATGGATTCACCGGATTGTTATAATTATTCCAACTAAAATTAGGGTGATTTTTTCATCCAGGGTTTAAATAGTTAGAATTAGGATTTTTATTTTGATTATTTATAGTGTTTAAAGTTTCATAAGATGGTTGAGTATCAATAAACTGTCATAGTGAATTTTCCTCTGATACTGGGGGAATTTGAGAATAGTTCACTCTTATTTGATCAATTTTTTTAGAAATAACAGCAATTTGAGGTGTCAAAATAAACAGTGCATTAGAATTATAAAGTAAATTTCAATGGGGAGCAGTGCTCTTAGTAAGCATATTATAAATCAACATTGAATCTATTTCAATGATCAGGTAGGTGAAATTGTAAATCACAGCATTCTGACCAACAAACAAAACTGCCCACCCTTCAGCTTCAATGGGGCTTTGAGCATAAATAGGAGAGGTAAAGTAACAAATTAAGTTCCCATAAGAATTTTTGAAAACACCACCCGCACCAGCAGAATTAGGAGTCCAGCTTCCATCAATATTGACCTTGAACCAACCATGTGTAGAGGGGTTACCATTTAACAAGTAGAGGCCTTCCACCCATACCCTTAGTCATAGCACAACTAGTTAATGAACTTTCAATACTACTTAAAGCTTTAAAAATGTTAGTGAAAATGTAGGAGACAGTGACAGAAGGATGGGTGGGGTAATTGGCATGTTTATGCCCATTTCTGGCTAACCATAAGAACCATAAAACCACTAAAAGGATGAGACAAGGTTCTTATTAAATTTATATGAAGCTTTCTAAGCATCCAAAATGGCTTCTAAAACACAAGTATGCATCCATTTAACATGAAAGAAATTCCCAACCATCTTCCAGACAATTTGGGAAAAGGAACATTCAAAGAAGAGATGTCTGATAGTCTCTTCACCACAACTGCATAAATAACACCTCGAAGCCAATCTCAGCCCCTTTAATTTTAAGATATCATCAAGAGGAAGCAAGGAGAAGAAAAACCTCCATAAAAAGAAGGATATAGAAGGGGACATATAACCATGCTAAAGCATTTTCCCCCATTTCCAATTTTCAAATTTATGCAGATTATAATCAAGCATTTTAGAAACAGACGCATTTGTAGAGAATTTCCAGATAGGCTTGTTAGGCTTATCAGGGCATAAAGGGATTTTAGCAATAGAAGCAACAATATCACCCAACAGCTCCCTTAATTTGCTCATGTCCCAATGACCGTTAATCCAACAATCAGAGACCAACATGTCACTTAACAAATTTGAATCCCCATCATGAAGATTAGAATCCCCTATTGTTCATGCCAAAATGATACTTTTCCCTCGCCAATGTCCCAAATAATGAATTGATTAGCCACGAATCTAACATTTGAAATGGCTTTCAAGTTTTTAGAATCCCTAACTCTCTAATTAATCGAGGATGGGTGTTAGTGAAAGAAGTACTTATGATAGAAAAACTGAGCCCAAAGGGAAGAGCCAAGTCTAAATTTAAACCACAACTTACACATATTAATATCAAGAATGTGTTGCAAATTTTTGAAACCCAAACCTCCACAGAGACGAGGCTTGCATATTTTATGCCAATTTGTCGAGATTTTAGAGGTAACCTCACCAGACAAAAGAAATTTATTAAAAATATGCTCCAAATATTTTTGTGTACTCATTTTCATATAAAGGACTTGCATAGTATATAGTGGAATAAAGTGAAGAACACTTTGTAACAAGGTTAATCTCCCCCAAAATGAGAGAAAAACATTCATCCAATCATGAATTCTAGATTTAATTTTATCCACAACAACATCAAATTGTGTTTGTTTCCTTCTACCGCAAAGGATGTTAACACCGAGATACATTAAAGGAAGAGAAGCTTTAGAAAATGCAGTATAAGAAGTGGCCCATATGGTAATAGCAGAAATAACAGAATTCCCAAAATAAAGATGGCATTTGGCTTTGTTGAAAAGGAGATTAGAGTTTTGTTGAAAGGTATTAAGGTAGTTTAAGAAAATTTTGAGTGAAGCCTTGGAAGCATTACAAAAAATGATAGCATCATCAGCATATGCTAAATGACTAACCAGCACCTTTGATTTATGCCTGTATTACACATGAGGATATTTTTCATGCATGCTATTATGAAAATCGTGGGAGAGGGAGGGTCTCCTTGTTTGATGCCTCTCTGAGCAGAAAAAAATCTATATGACTTGTCATTAACTAAGACACTGTAAAAGTTATTTTCTAACCAGCATTTAATAAATGCACAGACCTTAGTGTCAAAGTTTCTAGCTTTCAAAATACTGAGAAAAAAAATCCCAATTAATTGTATCAAAAACTTTTTCTAGATCAAACTTGAGAATCAAATTACCACCTCTACACTTCTTGTCAAGATCTTCCACCAATTCTTGAGCAAGGAGGATATTATCACAAATCTCTCTCCCGTGAATAAAGGCTAATTGTTGTGGAGAGATGAGTGTAGAAAGATGTGGTTGAAGTCAAAAGAAAATCAACTTGTTGATAACTTTAGAAATAACCGAAGTAAGTGATATAGGTCTAAAGTTATCCCAGCTTGTTTTTACATTAGTTTTTGGGATAAGCACAATTAAAGAAGAAGAGAAGAACTTCCCTAGAGTATTACCCATAAAAAAGCTCTTAATAACAACAACGATCTTTTTATGAATTATATACCAATAGTGAATATAAAAAGAGGAAGTAAAACCATTAGGGCTTGGAGCTTTATTAACATTAATATCCTTAAAAATAGTGGAGATCTCCTGTTCAGTAGGAATGTCAGCAAGGGACAAACTAACCACATAATCCCTCTCTTTGTCAAATTAATCACTATTTATAGGTGTGACCTGCTGGTTAGAAGCGAACAAATCAGTAAATTACTGAACAACATTATTACTAATCTCCCCTTCATCAGTAATGATATCGCCATTTGGATTTTTGATCTACAAGATGGAATTAATATTTCTTCTATGTTTAATAGAAGCATGAAAGTACTTGGTATTACGATCGCCACTCTTGAAATGTATATCATTTGCATTTTGTTGTAGGAAATGTTTCTCCATGTAAATTGCATCAAGTAATATGGAATGTATATAAGCCACCTCATTAACCAGCTGAGGATCAGAGATAACCATAGATTCAAGGGCATCAACCTCAGCTTGAGCTTCAAGAACTTTTTTATGAACATTGTCAAAAACTTGGGAATTCCACCTTCTTAGAGCTATAACAACTTTTTATGAAGTTGCCAAAGAATATACCAAGGGTCCCCTTCTCCCTCAAAGCTCAAAGACTGTTGAACAGTGCTAAAAAAAGTGTTATGAGTAGTCCAAACATTGAAAATTTTGAAATGATAATGCTAATATTTATCATTGAAAACAAAAGTGAGCAAGATAGGATTATGATGGTTACAAAAAAAACCTATCCAATCGTTGAGACAAAGGACCTCTTCTCCAAGTATATGGAGTGCTAGTGAAACCCAGAATAAAAAGTCCCACATAATAAATTTTGTCACAGAAACAATTGATAAGTTGAGTATCACATTTACCTCCTCCCCTCCTTTCAGCCGGTTCCATAATCATGCTAAAATCACCACCAACCAACCAATTGTCATTAATAGTGCCTCCCATGTGAACTAGTTGATCCCAAAGCATAAACTCTTCCTAAAGTGTAGAGCAAGCATAAACAAAGGTGGCCCAACCATGATACTCCTCCAAATGATATTTGAGAAGAATAAGTTGATCATCATCTTGAATTATATTGATGTTGACAGTGGGTTTCCAAAAAATCCATATCTTGTTATTTTTATTACAGAAAGTATTGTAATTTTTAAATTGCTTTGAGAATTCTATCCTTCCTAGTAGTAGCCATAGGCTCAAAAATAGCAAAAAAAATAAAGTTTATGGACCCTGCAAAGATGTTTTAATCTATTAAGGGAGGAAGGGTCCGTCACTCCCCTAATATTCCAGCATATCACATTAAACATTATGTCACAGGCCAGCCCTTCCAGAAGATCTAGAAGGACTACCAACATGAATATTATCCCCATCAAAGTAATAGGTACCTTCTTGTAGAATATTGCTTTGATTCAATTATAAGAGATCATTTTTCCTTTTTTTTCTCTTTCTCTGTGATTTCTAGACTAGCCATTCCTGTTTTAAATTGATAGCCACCTTCTGTATCAAATCAAGAGAAATAGGTTCAGCAGGAACATAACCATTATCATTAAGAGTTACCAAAATGGGTTGACGGGAAGGTGGTAAATGCCCATCCACAACAGCAGTACGTGCCCGATAGTTTGAATTGGATTCATGCAAAACTAAAGCAAAATGCAAGTTAGGGATATCAAGTAAGGGATAATCTGAGTTAGTTGTAGGCCCAGATGATAAATTACAATTTTCATTGGGAAGATTTTCATTAGTAACATCATTAGAGCCCCTCTCCTTTTTTAAGATTAAAACAACATTTGCATCTTGCAAACAAATGTTAGGTAAGCTAGCATTTAGATGATTTAATACTATTTAAGAAGTTAGTGGGATAGATTCAGTAGATAATTGGTTTGCTAAGGGATCAACATTAGCTGAAGGAACATCAATATTATCCTTCTCGACAGGCAAGGGCGTAGGAGAAATATCAGTATTTCCAAGAACATCAGTATTAGCTTTTTCCAAATCCAAGGGAAAACAAGCAGTATCAGTTTTCCCAGGACCAACCCTCAAATGTGGATTAAGATGGTAGCAATGAGTTGATGAATGTCCAAACATTCGGCAGTGAGGACAAGAATAGGGATGTCGCTCGATTTCAACAGATTGCCAGTAACCTTGATGCTGAGAACCTATCCAGACCTCATCGCAAAATGGTTGAGTGATGTCGCGTTCAACTAAAACCATGGCTTCAAAAGGTCTAGTGAGAGTGAACGTGGGAGTATCCATTTGTAGTGGTTTTCCATAGGCAACCGCTACAGAGAATAAAATTTTGTGCTTAAACAAATGAAGTTTTAGCCCAGGGAAACGAATCCAAATAGGGATTATAGGAGGTTCTATCTTTGGATCAAAGACCACGGTCCATTTTAAAATTTTCATGTAACAATCTTCGATACGAATCATTCTCCAGGAAAAAATACGTGTGTTGTCTTCATCATTCGAAAGTTGTATCAAAATATGTCGACCATCCAAAAGACCAATCTTCTAAGAGCCTTTGAGTTTCATAAGTTCAAATTCCTTTCTAATAAACTAAAGTTTAGGATGACCATATCGAAACTTACCAACAAGTGCAAGGCGACAAGAGGAAGCAAGAATATTAGAATCAACATCCATCAAGTGCGAATTTCCCGTTCTTTTTTGCAATAGGCTTAATAAAGTTGTAATCACCACCAACAATCAAAGTATCATGGAACGCTTGAGGAAAGAGGCGTGAGAAAGTATAATTGGAAGTCCCACCACCAGCCACAGCGGCGGCAAAACTTCTATCCTGAGGCATCACTACTAGAGCAACTAAAGAAAAGAAGAACAGACCAGAGAAAAACAGGAAAGAGCTCACCCAAGCAAGCAGCCAGAGGGGACTCCATGATCGCCAGAGCAAAACCTAGCCGCCAGCATGTTCTCCAAAACTTATATATATATATATATATATATAAAAGTTTTGTCGGAATCTTCTCAATACATGTAGTTCCTATTTGAAACCATGCTTGATAAATGACAGCTGTGAAAGATTGGATTTCATATATTCTTGATGGTGAAAATTTTGAGAATCCCACGTTTTTTGTTGTTCTATTGTTTCGTCAGATTTCAATTTGCGGAGAGGATGAAGTTAAGTTCTAAAGAAAGTTTGATCATTGTTTATGAAATTAATATCAAGCATGGACTTTAATATATGTCTGATATAATGGAATTCTTCTTCACAACTAAAAATGGCTGCTCAAAAACACTGATTTTAATATGACGCATGCAGGCTTTTTTTCTGTTTCCCCTCAGCAGAACTACAGGTCATCTTTAGACTCTAGACTCCTTTTTTAACGTGATTATATGTTCTTTATGTGTTTTTTGCATTAGTGTTTGGATATATGAGGTTTAATAACGTAATCGTTGTTTGGATAAACATTGATATATTTAATACTCTAGAACTCCTTGTTTAGCATGATTATAAGTTTAGGTGTTTGGATAAATGCAATTTTTTTCTTCTTTCTTTAGGATTGATCCAATGATGTTCAACCTTTTTCTACACACAACCTCTGTTGATGCCCAAATGTGCAATGAAATTCCTGACCCACTTCTCTAAGCTGCCAACTGTTGACTGGTGGATTCATATAGTTCTCACTCGAAATTGTTCCAAAATGCCTGTTATATGGTTATTTTCCATGCCTTGAAGCAAACCATCTTATAGTTCCAGAATTATCCTATTAAAAAAAGAAAAATAACAGTAGTTCAGAAGTTTATATATATGGAGAAACACTGTAAGAAAATACCATGGCCTTAGATCAACACATTAACTACTTCAATATGTAGATTGAAATCTTAATTCCTATGTATTTACATGCCTAACACCTCAACTTTAATATTTGCTTTAAGACCACTATATCCATGCATGAAAAGGTATTTCGCTTTTGAAGAGTTAGTAGTAGTTGGACATAATTTGTTATTTGATTAATATGAAATCAAAATATAATAAACCAATTTTAATAATACATTTCATAAATTTTTAGTCAGTGATTCCGGTTTATGTTGATTAACTTGTAATCACCTTACTTGAATTGAATTTCATTTAAATGATATTTGAACTCAGATTAAAGGAGGATTTACATACATACCACCTAATTGTTATGCACTTATAAATCTAACACATAATCATTCGATTTTACATTTACAACATCTAATTTCAGTTTCTATAAAAACATGATGGATCACTTATTTATTCTGAAAATGATATAGGGAATATGAAATGAACATATATATATATATATATATATAGATAGATAGATATATATAATTCTATCATGTTTTTTCTTTTTTTCTTTGCAAAAAAGTAGCATCACAAAACATGTCTAGGGTAGAGGATGATGGTAGTGTTTCTCAAACCCCTCATCCTACTCATCCAGAGTCCCAAGAGAATGAAAACGACACGTAGGATCAGCCACTCTATAGTACTTGAGAGCATGCCTTACATTCTGATGATAGAGTTTGCTTTGTTGGTATGTCTCTCTTATTTGTTAACATTTATTGCAATTTCTAATACAGGTAATTTTGCAATTTATATATGGTTTATATCATTGTTTGCTTTGATTTGTTAATGAATTATATGTGATGAATATTTCATAAACATTTATTTTTGATGATAAGGGTGCCAAGATAAGATGTAGAGACCGTACCACATGTGCTAATATGTAGAACTTGCCACCATGGGCATGGGCGCACATTGAGGCTAATGACAATGGGGTGCCCTGTAATTTTCCACAATCTGCACTTTTGGCATCTTATTTGGTGTTCTCGCTAGAGACCCAATAATGGCACCAATATCCTTTTTGGATTGGTGAAATTAGGGTATGGAGCCATTCAAAAAAATAATGCAGGCAGAAGTCAAGGTAATTTAAAGATATTTTGTTTAGTAGCGACAGTGTTTAATTCATTTTTGAGTTTTTAATTTTTTATTTATTGAAGTTAATTATTAAATTAGTATCTTTACAAGTAGTCAATATTTGGATTCCCCTGACATAATTGATATTTAATTGTCCAATCACTTGATGTAGAATAGAGAAATCATAAGACTCATTTGAAAGCGCAGTATTGGGACAACAGACAAGCTTATGGAGATAGTCCCAGCTGGACTAGATAATTTGCAATGGTGTCAATTAGTAAATCAATGGTCATAGCTTGATAATAAAGTCAACACTAGTTAAATTTCATAGATATCTAATAAAATCGTTGGAGCTTCTCCTTAAGACATTGTGACTCTCATAAGCTTGATTTATTCAAATGAGTAAGATTTTGTCTTTCTTAAACAAATATAGGTATTACCTAAAGGTCTTATGTTCTAAAACTATATTCTTATATTGATGAAACATATTTTACGTATCTGGCATTGTGTTGAACTTAATTGTTTCAAATTTCTAAAGTTCTCCTTCCTAGAATCCAAGTATTTCAAATCGTTGAAGTTAAATGTGTTAAAATTGTTTTCCATGTGCTGATAGTTTATTTATATTTGGTGAAATTCAATTTTCAATTATTGAAATATCTCTATTATTTGAAGTGGTGAAATAGACATTCATATATGTTGAACGAAAGTCTTCACAATTACAAAAATAGCATTGTTTGTACTAAACTCGAAATCCATACTTGATGAAATTTAAAATTACATATTGCTTAATTTAATATATCATTTTGATAAGCTTTTGTTGCTATAATTTCAAGTGATTAAATATATCTATCCATTTGTTAAATTAAGATTTTTCCTAGTTGTTAAAATTGGTACACAAACAAGTTTGTTGAAATCCACATTTATATCAAAATTTTGTACCATGTTTGTTTGTTGACAACATGCAGTGATTTTCTTAAAAAAAATCATCTTTTGAATTTGTCAAAAAGTTACTCATTTATATTGAAGTTAAGAGCAATAAAAGATTTTTTTAGCACGTGAGGGTTGCTATGAATAGTGAAAATGAAAAAAAAAAAAAAAAAACCATGTCCTCATACATTAGGTCAAGCGCGCTCTATAAAAAGACAAAAAAAAAATGATATGTGATAGATTATATTATGGAGGATAATTTATTAACTCATTGTATATTAACTTTGAATATTTTGTTTGGTTAGGCCACACAAGATAGATTTCAACTATAGAGGGCAAGTAGAAAACATAAAGATGGATCGTGGTCTTCTAAAGATGCAAGACTTCGATGGGTATAAATAAATTTGCTTATGTTATTGATAAATTTATTTATTTTAATTAAAATTAATTACTAACATGCACTTTAGGTGCAAGCATGTGACCTCCTTACAAAAAGAAAGTTTAACACTAGAAGATAAAAATATAGAGGAGAGCGAGCGAGTGTTTGATCAAGTCATGGGTCCTGAACACCCAAGTATGAGTTCGGACTCAAGGGTTGAAAGTAACTCAAACCCAATTTTTCACTCATAGCACCAATACTACATGTGAGAGTAGTGGAGGAAGCATTTTTTTCTCGAGTTGCAAAACTTGAGGAGGAAATGTATTCTCTAAAATCTGAATTTAGAGCATTTAGGTAACATTTAACTTCAATTCTTTTCATCATCTGGTAGTTCTCAAAATGTGCATGAAATTTGTAAGTTAAAATTTTCATAAAGTTATTACTTATTATAATATTATCTTTTAGTGACATTTTTTTTAATTACAGGGAAATAATCAACAATCATAAAAAGATGGACACATGGACAGAAATATGAAAAATGTTTAGCTTTTATGGATTAATATGACTATTTGGATAATATTTTTGTGATGGAATTTCTTACTTTTGTTATTGCTAGATATATTAATGTGTTGCTGGACTATTTAATTGTTGCATTTTATCTTCTATTTTCTTTCCAATGTTCGAAGTCCATGAAAATATATAACTATAGTTGTATCTAACATTTATGCTTATTGTGATGTAGTCATGCTGCAAATTTTATATTGGTCGGAAAAATATATATGAAGATGTTGGAATCTATGTTAGTGTCTTTTTCATTTGTTTGTAATCCTCTTGAAACATCAAGATTTTTATTTCAAAATTTTGATCGACTACATTGAGATCCGTTATATTTATCATTTCTTAACAAAAATTTCTTTCTTTAAAATGTGTAAATATAAGTTATGTTAAACAAAACCATTGCAACTTGTGTCCCTTGCAGAAATTAAAACATCACCCTTCAATCAATTCATATTTTATAGGAGGAATTGTTCTTTAGTATAATGGCGCACTCAAAATGAAGGTGATTTTTAGGAAACTATAAATATTTGTTGTTTATTTTAGATATAAAAGTCATGGAACTACATGATGGTTGATGTCATTGGTTCTCTATTTTTAAATTTACTATGAACATATTCTTATGGATGGAGACTAATTACAAATTAGCTTATAATTTGGCTTTTGTCCAAAAAATGTAAAAATCTCTTACATTACACGATTCTTTTATTTGTAATGAAAAGGATAACGTGTGTATTACTTGTATAATCTGAAACTCTTAATGATTTTTTTAATATTGTTCTCATTAATTGACTAAACCATTCAGTTGTTGTTTCTCTCATGGGCCATTTATGATTACTTTTATATTTTACTCAATGCTACCACATGTGAACTTAAGATTGAACATTTTGATTCCTTTCAGGTACTTATCACAAGGGAACCTTAGAGATGCAAATAAACTCATGGGTGAGTTATTGAAGCAGTTGAAAGTGAAGAAGCAAACTCTTTCTAAGTCAGACGCGATGCAATTTGTTGTATATCTCTTGGGAAAATAAGTTCCTGACCCTATTGACTCTTTTTTGGAAACATAAATTAACATGTAGTTGAAATTAGGGGTGCGAAAGAGTCAAGTCAAGCTCCAGTCACCCTCAACTCGAGCGTAAGCTTGATTAATTAATCGAGTTAGAGCTTGAGCTTGAGCTTAATTCTTGGAGTTCGAATTCTTTTTTTATGAGAGAGATAAAACAATATAAATTCAAGTTAGTGTTATAATAACCTCACAAATAGGGAACAATTAGGAGGAATATGGTAATAAATCACTTGGTACAACAACAACAACAAGCCTTCATCCCACTAATAAAAATTCACTTGATGTAAATATAAAATATAATTTCGTATACATTTCTAATTACATAAAAAGGCCTTCAATTTTAATATATTTTTAAGTTTATTATATATTTTCATACTTAACACTCAATTCCTATGTATTTATATATCTAACTCCCAAATTTCAATTTATATATCACTAATTTTTTTAGAATATTTCTATACAGAAAAATAAGTATTTCAGTTTTTAAAGGTTAGCATGGTAGTATTTTTGATAAGATATGAAAAATTTGGGTGGTATACTTGAAGCTCCTAATAAGGTGAATAATGGTTCTTTATCCAGGAAAAGGTGTTCTTTGCTCAACGATCTTGAGAACACGTATGATGGAGCAATTAGCAGAATACCCTTTTAGATGGGTGTGCTGCTCTGCGGTTGAAGATATGCAATTTTAGCTACTCTAAGGTATGCACTAGTTTGTAAAGTAATTGATTGATTATTGATTTTTTTTTATTTTTGAACAATATAAGCTTTGTTATCATTACCTTTAGTAGATGCATTCCAGCTATGTGGGATCAGTTTTAGATTCCTTCTCATTCATTCATTGTCATCAGTCATACAAGTTTGATTCTGATTCTAATTAAGAATCATTTCTCATGAATTGGAAAAAGAAAGATTGGTTTCTTTGAATTTGTAAAACTAATTTCTCTTACAATTATTAATTTATGCTTTCAATAATTCTTCTAGAAGAAGATGAATTAAGAGTTATCCCGCAACATTAATAATAATATCAGTATGAAATTTAATTTCTTTTGCTAATTGATTTTCAGTTTTGTTTTCTCCTTTTCTACTTGATGATGCTCATTAACTTGGTAGTATTAAATTATGTTTTTTCAGTCTGCAGTATTACATTCACAACCGAAGTCCACTGTTAGTACTCCTGCATATATTGCTCTCAAAATTTTACTCAAAAAGGAATATGATGGCAATGTATGAATTAAGTGTAACTGTTTAAGACAATTTTGCCATCTAAACTATATTTTTGTTGTCTCAGCTATAAATGGTTCTAAGATCAAAGGAACAGTGATATTCTTTGGATTGATGAGCATTAGGGATGAGATTTGCCCTTAATTTTGCTGATGTAGGCCATATCATAAGCTTTAGAATGAGTGATTTAACTTGTACCATTAGGGAGAGAAAATATTGCTATCTTGCTATCAGGTAAGTCCTGTTATTTGAACCCAACCTTCTCTATTTTGTCATTGCCTTTCATTGTTGCATGGTTTCAAACGAATCTTCGATACTTTTTAGAAAATAATCTCAATGAGATTGCAAACAGCTATCGAGTCAAATTCCATGGTCTGATTTACTGGCGGAGCCAAATAAATAAATAATGTTCCAGGATCATGAAGTCTTTTTTTTAGTAGCTGGACGTGTAAAATTGTATCAGTGAGGAAACTAAATTATATTATCATGACTAATAATGAATATACCATGTTTCTGAGAGGGTGGCATGTAACTATATACAAACGAATAGAAATAGATGAACGAGTAATTTCCTGCAGGACCTGTCCGCCATCCACCCAAATATGGCTCCATTTCTCATCATTACTTGTGTCTAAAAAAATAAAATAAAATTTCTTGTCATAGCATGTAAACATTTGAGAGATCAGAGCATCCAAATTTATGCACATTTTTGCATCACTACTATCAAATTAGATTATGATGAAATGAAAGCGACAGAGTCACGGCAGGTTTTTATAGTAAAGGAAGATTTGCATATACCACTCAATTATTATGAATTGACATATCTAACACCTAAACTTCAATCTTTACATATATACCACATTTCCCATGCATGAAAATGTGTATTTCACTGTTTTAAAGTTAAAATAATGGTATTTTTGATATTGTATGAAAGAAGTAAAGTTTATGTGTTAGATATGTAAATTCTTAGGAATTAGGTAGTATGTATGTAAATGCCTCATAAGCATACTATCTCAATCTATGATTTCTGCTTTGTTTTAAATTACTCCACCATGATTATAGTGGGTTGGTGGAACACCTAATGCCAGTAAGACAATGTGATGATGAGAGCTGCTTGAGTGACATTTTTGTGATTAGGGTATAAGCTTAAGGTAGTTGATGAAGTGGACCTGCGAGAAATAAGACTTAATTTATTTTGCCATGTTGGATTTTCAAACCTGGAATTTTTAATTTCATACCACGTCCAAAATACCACAATTTTTAAGTTCGAAAATTTAAATAAACAATTTCATGCATAAGGAGGATGTTATGCATGTAAAAATCAAATTTTAGGTGTCTTAATTTCTGTAAAAAATTACATCGGAGGCACTTCCAGTTTCTGTAAAAAATTACACTTCCAGTTCAAGTGTGTAATTCTGTAAAAAGTCATGTGTGTAATTCTTATATATATATATATATAATACAAATAATCCCATAGGAAATTTTATAGATCCAACAAAAATAAAATACAGCGGGCGGTAGGATGTTCCAGCTAAACCCAAAAGTACAACTCACAGAATTAAAGACCTAAGGGACCACAATCGAGATTACAACACAAGTAAAAATAATCTTCAAGAAAATACAAGTATAAAACACATGGAATGAAAGTATCTTCGATTTATTCAGAATTTAGGGGTAATCAAATGAGTCACCTTGCAATAGAAGTTGAAGAGGAAGAACCATGTCAATAATAGCGTCATCATATGTTGATCCTTGTTTAGCATGCCGCTTGGCAGGTTGATTGCCTCCCGTGGGAATATGACTCCAAAGAATATGCATATGTTGATTAAAAAGATTAATACGTTTAATACACATCAAAATATTCCATGGGGGTAGGTTTCAAACTGAGTAATATGTTACACAGTTCCATTCAGTATAATTTCACATGTATATATTTCATGTAAATAGTCATTGTCGAGTTAAGATCCATTCATATAGCCCAAGCTTCTGCCTCTAAAGCATTAGAAGCAACACATGGAGAATAAAAAAGCAAAAGCAATCACCATCAGCATTTCTAAACCCACCACCACTTTTAAATCGTTATTACTATTCCCACCATTGGCGTGCAATCTGAATTCAAGCACGGACCAATTATCCCACCAAAAAATAATATTACCCAACAGATATAATGTTCAGCTAAGTCATTAAATTTTAACATTCCACTCCACACATTTGAGCCTCCCACATTTTTAATAGTAAGAGTAGGATGCACACGTTCATATATGTAGCACAAAGAGAATCTCGGGCCCTGAATTTTAGCCAGTATTTCATATAGTTAATTTTAGCTAGGTGTTGCAGTTCATTAAAACCCAGCCTACCAGTGGATGTAGTTTTACACATTTTCTTTCTATTAGTAATATGAGCATTCTTTTTATCTCCGGACCATAAGAATTTTTTAAAGAATTTTTCCAGTAGGCTTTGTGTACTTGAATGCTTCTTAAGAACTTGTAAATCAAGAGAAATAAAGTTAAGAATGCTCTTACGTATAAATACTTGTTGATCTTACTTTTGGTTAAAGTCTAGTTTCTTCCTTAGAAGCATAGGATATAGCCATATGACTTTCAGCATAGGATATAGCCATATGACTTTCATGTTGATTATTCCTAGAGGACTAGTGATAGAACCCTCACCTATAGAAATTCTAAAACACTTCTTTGCTCATCTTCAAATTTCACATGTTGGTTCTAACCTCTAGCACTTAGTAAGTGGAACCAATATGGGGGAGCTCAAGAGGAGTCACCATAAGATTGTTTGGCCTTAGGGTTAGCCCTGGGTGGTGTGGTCTTGGAAAGGTCTACACATACACACACTTACACTTGCACTTACAACCCTAAACCTAATATGCATAACCTAGTTCCCGGCTTTTATTGGAAACTCATGTGAATGGTCCCCTAAACCATTAGCCTTGGGCTAGAGTTTGGCTAAGACCATCACATGTAGGATCCATAATGGGAGTTCCCTTGGTCTCATGGCCCAAATAGAGTGACCTCATGATTAAAACCTCCTGATTAAAATTCTTAGTCAATCCCAATTTTGCCAAATCCATAATTTTGACCCTTCTTGGCCCCAACTTTCACCAAATTACCAAATTTACCATAAACCCTAGTTTTTTCAAGCAATTCCCAAAATTACCCAAATTCTCAAAATCTCTTCAAAAATCATTTCAACCCATTCCAAATCACTCAAATTTACCAAAATACCCCAAAATTTCTAAAATCCCAAAAAATACCCCCAAAATTGTCAAAATTACCAAAATGCCCTTCATGCCCCAAAAATTCCAAAAATTTCCAAAATCTCCAAAATCACTACAAATGTCCCCAAAATCAATTCGAACCATTTTATGAAATCCAATTTGACGAAATTGACCCATTTTGACCAAAATCCCCAGATTGCCCCTAAATGCCTAAATTCCTTAATTCACCCCCAATTTTCACCAAGTTGACTTCAATCTCACCCAATTTTAATTCCAAATCAAAATTCATCATATTTAATACCAATTGAAACAAAATTCAAGCCCAATTGACCCAATTTAAATACCAAATTTCAAGTCCAATTTAACCCAAATTTTGCCCTAAAATTCAAAATATCCCAAATTAAACTTCAAAACTCCACAATTCCCACCCAATTGATATCTAAAACTCTTCATGAATGTCTCTTAAAACAACTTAAACCATCAATTGACCAAAGTCCTATCCCTAGCCCAATAAAAAATTAAATCTAGCCCAAATGCCCCAAAATTAACCATGAACCAAACTCCACTAAATTGAACCCCCAAATCAATTCAAAATCATCCAATTCCTTTTTAAAACTTCTCATGACAATCAACCACACCAATTTGAGCAATCAATTAATTAGGATCTTAGCACAAACTCAAGCTCAATTTTGAATCCAAGCTCCAAATTCGATTAAAGCCATTCAATTTGACCAAATCCTAGTTACCACAACCACCACTTAGGGTCCTAGGAACCAGGCTAGATCCACCAAGCACATCCTGGTTGAGCCATGGACCATGGGTCTCGTGAATTAAGGATTCCATTCCTAAAATAACTAAGCCATGGAAAAATTTGCCATCAACCATCAAGCCACCCAGCTAATCACAATTAAACCATCCCTTGGATGCCCTGAACCACCTAGCCACTAGCCCTAGCCTAGACGACCGACCTAGTCATCGAAAAACATTAAAAATGAGGGCCTTCTCAAGGGACCAAGCCCAAAATTTCATTCATCCAATTTGGTTCATCCTAATTGATCACTTGCATCCTTCTCCCCTCCACCTAAGCAGCAGACTTACCCGCTGACATAGCCAGTTGAACCCTTGCTCCCCCTCCATTTAAAAAACCCTCCTCTATGGCCAAATAAGAAGTGTGCTTGAACCTCAGGGAAACTCTACCCAATTGTCTCCAAACCCTTCTAGCACTCAAGGTAAGCTCACCCCCTATTGACCTCACTTTTGGTTAAGGTCTGGTTTTTCCTCTCTAGTAGCTTAGGGTCTATCCATAGAACTTTTCTATTGACTATTCCTAGAAAAATAGAAAAGGAACCCTCACCATTAGAAATTCCAAACTCTTCTTTACTCAACTTGAAGTTCGACATAGTGGTCCTTACCTCTAGCACTTAGTAGTTGTGGTCATTATGGAGGAGCCCAAGGAGAGTTCCCATAGCACTTCTTGACCTTAGGGTTGGCCCTAGGTGTTAGTCTAGAGCTAAGGTACTCACCTCACTCACAATCACTCACAAATACAAATCCAAAATTTCTTGACTTTGATCCCTTAATCCTTTGGGAGACTCATGTAGATGGTCCCCTAAACCCACTAACCCTAGGCTATGGTTTAGCTAAGACCAGTACATAGAGGACGCAAATGGGGTTTCCATTGGTCTATAGCTCATTTATAATGGTTAGCTTGCCAATTCTACCAAAAATACTCAACTTGGCCTTTTTCCACTAAACTCCCCCAAATTACCTAAGTACCCTTCAAACCCTAAATTTGGCCAAAGTTCTCAAATTATCCAAAATCACCAAAAAATTACCAAATTACCAAAATGTTCTTCCTTAGCCCAAAGTTTCAAAAATTCCAAAGAATCACAAAAATTCCCAAAACCATCCAAATATTCCCAAATTCATTTTTCTTAACTACCACATTACCTAATTTGACTATTTTGACTAAAACACCCAAATTGCATTTAAAGGCCAAATTTTCCTAAATTCACCTTAAATGTCCATCAATTTTCTCCCAATTTCCCCCAATTTCAATTCTAAACTTAAATTAACCTTTAATATAACCAATCTAAACCAGATCTAAGCTCAATTAGCCCATGCTTTAAGCCCAATTTTGATCTAAATCAAACCCCCAATTTTGGCCATATACTTAATATCACCAAATTGAACCTATAGCCTACTCAATTTGCTACAATTTATGTTTAAAACTCTTTATAACACTCCTACACATCAACCTTGATTATAAATTTGCCTTGGTGAAGCCTAAATTTCATTGAATTTTGATCTAAGTCCATAAAAACCCCAATTTTGCCCTAAATTGGCCATGTCTCAAAATTCCACAAAATTGATTACCTTAGCCCCAAAATTGACACCCAATTTAAGTTGAAAAATCTTCATGACATTCCCATTGACCATTCCTAATAATCAATTTGGACTTAGCCCAAGCCTAGCCCAATCTAGACCTAAGTCTAGCCCAACATGCCCAAAGTGACCAAATTTCAAAAATCCCTCAAATTAAACCCCCAATTGAACTCAAAATCACTTCAATCCTTCACAAAAATGTTCATTATGATCATCTACACAATGTTGATCAATCAATTAGGCTCAAGGTATTGTCTAGCCTAGCCCAAACCCAAGCTTTAGCCAAATTGACCTACATGGACCCCTTCACCAAAAGTTGACCCAATCTAGCCAAATTGGCCAACCAAAAACCACCACAGCCAAATTTTAGACCTTATTGACCAGGCTAAACCCCATGGAACCACCCAAATAAGCTATGGACCAAAAGATCCCCAAATCAAGGGATTTACTTCCAAAATTTCTAAAGCCTAAGGAATTTTTGCCAAAACTAAACACCCCCCAAATTAATTGTTGTGACAGATTTCTTTTGCTAACCTAACCTCCTGGCTAACTCCACTAGCCTTGCCGGCCGGCCTAGTCACCGGAGGAGCCAAAACCACTTTGGAAGGTGTGCTGAAAATTTATTAAGGATACCCTCTGAAATCACTCCCTGAGCTTCTTTGAGACCTCCACATTGCAACCCAACCACTCCATTGCCCAAATTTCCTTTGATGGAGTTCAATTTTTGAGGTCAAATCCTTGCCGGAATCATGACATTCTCCACAACACCTCCACAGTGCACCAAATCCAAATTAAACTCACCCACACCATCACCACACTGAACTAAGACAAAGCCCTGTCAAATCTCCCTCACACAAAGCCTCTAAGATGGCTCAAGACCAACACCCAAATCCGACCTTAATCAAATTAGGGTCTAGACCTTACACCACGACCAGAGGCTCAATCCTTAGCCTCCTTGGACCTCCACGAACGTGCCAA
>NEWO01000143.1:981523-996745 GCA_003013225.1 Phalaenopsis aphrodite
AGAATAATATGGAAATAATTTGAAGTTTATGTGGGCATATTTTATTTTTAATTAATTAAACACTATTTTGAGTCTTTTAATTCTCCATGCATGTAAACATTTCACCATGACTTGAAATTTTAGCATGTTGTTGCCTCTGTCTTAGGGAACATTATCTGAATTTGACAAAGTCAGAGGAGATCTTTAGACAGAGATCCATATTTTTCAAGTTTGTCTATCATTTGCATAAATTAATCATAATAATTAGGATGTTATTTAGAAAAATCGAAGAAAAAATTGAAAGGTTTTCTGTGACCAGAGAACCCTATGGAAAATATTTTATGGGCTAAGTCATTAAGAATACAATTAACTTTCACCAAACCCTAAAACATAAAGAAAATTAATTTGGGAAATATAAACATCTATATGACTTAGTTTTTATTCTAAACTGTAATTTGAAGTTCAGAGAACTCTCCATAAAAATTTCAAAAATATATGGAGCTCATTTGATAACTCAAATTGATTTTCTAAGTTAGATGTCATTTTTAACACTAAAATGATTTTTAAAAAGTAAAATATAACAAAAAAAAATTATAAAAATTAGTTTTTGGAGTTTTCTCTGATCAGATAAATTTTCTAAAAATTAATATATAATTAAAATTAAAATTCCATTTTTAAGTCTTTCTTTAATATTTAAATAAATAAAAATGATAAAAATCACAAAAATAATAAAATTCATGGAAATGTTCTAAATTATTTACTAAGAACTTAGAAACAATTGAAATTTTTTTGCTAATTTTCTAAGTGAAGATATTGAATTTTGGAGCTTAAAATAATTTTTAAAGGCTAAAAATGGATTTTCACTAAAATAATTCTAACAATTCAAAAATAAAAAAAATGTGAAATCTATTTCTCTGGGTTTCTTGACCTTAGAGATATTTAATAAAAATATAAAACTTAATTTTCCACTTTTAAAATATTTTATAATTAATAAATGCTCTAGAAATTAAAATAATTCTAATAATTCATATAAAATTCAAAAAATCATGAAATTTGGTCTAAATGATTCACTAGTCTATGTCTATCTCGAGTAAAAATTTCAAGAGATTAGGCCTTGACTTGGTCAAGTTATGAAATTTTCTTTTAAAAAATTCTATTTTTGCATAAAAATAAATATGTAAATTAAATTAAAATTTGAAAAATCACATTTTGTCCTCTGATGTCTTAATTGATCGAGGTGGGATAAAAACTCCAAAGTCATTTGAATTAAATTTGACAAATTATGAGGCGATAGAGCCTTAGGGGCAAAAATGTAATTTTAGAAATTTAGACTTAAGTAAAAAAGGAGAAATGGGAAATCTTTGATCCTAATCAACATAATTAGATGGTTAAAACACAAGGGGATTAATTGGTAGAAACCAATCTTACTTTTATTAATTAAAGGATAAAATTGTAATTTCCTTAAATTATTAAAATTCAGAAGTCTAGTCAATTAAATGATCTTAGACTTAGGGGTATGATTTTGGGAGTTAATAACTCACTAATTTAACATCACTATTTGATGTTCAAATGACTTTAAAAAATGAATCATCATCACTTAAAAGTCAACTTTTAAAAAAAAAAATAAAATAAATAATACATACATACATACATATATATATATATATATATATATATATATATATATATATATATATATATATATATATATATATATATATATATATAACTAGGACTTCTATAAAAAGTTTAAGGGGCTTAGTAGTGACCTAGGCTAAATCAAATTTGGTCAAATGAGAATTAGAAAAGTGAACATAATTAAAAATTGAACATCTTTAAAATAGTATAAGCCTAAATTAAAAAGTCGGCTATGTGCTTTGATAACATTAATTTGCCCCTTTAAGGGTCTTCACCCAAATAATCCTCAAATTAAATTATAAGTGATAATTACCCTACTCTTATGGATAATTGAAAAATCAATGTTCATTAAGCATTAGAGGTATTTAAAGGATGAGTTATTAAGCAACATAACATGTTTAAAAAGAGCTCGAGACTTTTCACCAGGCAGTGAGAGGGAAGCAGGGACCTGCTTCTTTCTCCAGATCTGTTGGATATCTCAGAGGTCTGCTAAACTTAATATATTTTGCTTAACAAAAATCATCCTTAATCAAATTAGTAGGGACCCACCGAGATATGACCCAGGGTTGGGTAGATCACTAAAACCTCAATTTTTCGCTTTATATAAGGTACTCTCACACGTTTTTTGAGTTTCAGGTGGTCGAACGAGAAAGCTAGCTAGATACGCTTTTTATAGTTTACAGTGCTAACTTTCTTGTACTTTCATACTGTACTTTTTATGCTTACAAAACTTGCATGTTAAATAACGATGTCACCCAACATGAATACCAAAACCAAAATCAATCAAGATAAAATTCAACGCCACAACATTCAAAATATAAGAAAACTCAAAATTTAATCACAAACATCACATAAAACAAAAATTGTAACTAAATTAAGACATCTCTATCCGATGATCGGGAATCCCTTGGAGGAAGTAACCTAGGGTTGCTAACAAGGCTTCACACAGTCTAAATGAAAGTATTGAACTCATTAAGTTGAGTTTAGTAAATTTATTTGGACTAAGTGAATCTAATAAAAAATAGTGGTACCAGAATGAGGGAACCGTAGGATCATAACGGGTGTCATTGTAATCAACTTTAATATGCCCCATAACATTTAAAGAACTACAACCATAGGGCCGTATGATTTGACATCATAACTTGACACACTATAAAACTCAAACTCGTCATGACAAGGAGCTTGAAGCTATCATTGTAGGCAGTACGACCATCTTCAACAGTAAAACCTATCTTCTCTAGCTAAACCATTTCTTTCCTTAGAATTAAACAAGTCACATGATTTCAAGGTTGTTTGCTTATGCAAAAAAAAAATCCTAACCATATCTTTAGGCCTTTGTATAACTCTGTTGTACAACCTAAGCCCTAACTTGTCTTAGGATTCTGAGGTCGTCGGCTGTCACGACTTAAACCCTCGCATCTTCCAGACTATTTGTGTGATCGTTTCACTCAAATGTAAGCCATAAAATAAAAAAAGTTGGCATGATGAAACACATAAATATTTCTCCTCAAAATTGATGCCAAACAATAAGATAGACGGGGAAATCACCGAGGTTCTCCTCCAGATCTATGACATCCCCAAGTTCTTCCTCCTTTGGATCCTACAATAAATGTTCCAAATTTGAGCCAACCTGATTTCATGTCTCTTTGTCCGATCTCATTGAAAAGTCGTATACTTTGAACTCCTTTAAGATAATATTTCCTGATTTTTATCGAGAGTTTTCTTAAGTGACTTCGGTCATTTAATATGTAATAACTATAGGTGCTTACCCTTATAGAAAAGCTTGTCTGAACCCAGCTTAAAATAAACCTTATTTACTTCTTCATACTAAATAGGGGAAGTTGTCAGCAAATAAAATGGTTTCGCAGACGTAACAAACGTTATATATTTCTTAGTTTGATTGATTGAACCTCATCCTCAAGTCTTGTGTTTGTCTTTCGGGACAGATACATGATTTGAGGTATAATGCTCTTTCATTTAAACTATGAAAAATATAGGGTCAGTTTGATTCCATATTTTTCTAAACTATATATATATATATATATATATATATATAAGTAAATTAAATGTCCTTCTGAAGAGGGCGACAACTTCTAACGGGCAACTGCACACCCAAAATAGTGACGACAGCTTTTCAAAACTCTACTGGGGACAAGCTTTTCTCTCCATTTAAATAAGGAAATATTATCTTCACACATCGGTAATGAGTCCATGTCCCTCTTGGACCAGATTACTCTTCTTCCGTTGACATACTTTACCCATTTCTATCTTGGGAAAGTACGACCAAATCTTTGGACTTCAAGACTGTCTGTTCAATCACCTTTGAATAGAGGGGTTCACGAGGCCATTAAGGACTCTTTAAATCTTCATGTGGGGTCAGACCCCTAATAGGTGAGTTGGTGGACTAGTTCCACCTAGGCTTTGTGTGTTGCTAAATGGGTCTCGCACTGGGTCCTAAACACTTCACATCTCCCTTTCAAGTTTCATTTGCTATTTTACAAATTGAATAAAATCATGTTGTGCTGCGCACGCTTTAAAATTAAATAAAATTTTCTATTTTTAAATTACCTTTTTACTAAAAATTTTATAAATCCCCACAAACTAAGATTTACCCGGTCTACAGATCAATCTCTGTTAATTTTTGGTGCTTGCACTAAGATTACAAGGTTTTTTTTTTGCCATATAGCTAACCCCAGAGCTTTCTATTTTAAAGCAGCTGCAATGGCCTACCCAACGCTAACTTTTTTCTTGCAACTTGCCGACAAGCCATGAAGCCTGCAATGTCGCTCATACCATTAAGTTTGGAGCCAGATTTGAAGACCTCGAGGTTATTCTTGGGAAGGTCGTCATAATGAAACTCACCGCTCCAGAAATTTAGGAGCTCAACCTGAACCATCTTCAGGACTTCCCTTCTTATAAGAAGGCCAAGACTATTGATGCCACTATGACACCTACTGATCCAATTTTTTTGTTGTGATAGATTGTGTAAAATTTAATTAAATATAATCAATTAATATTCAAATTCTATGGAAGTATATATATTATTATCAAGTAATAATGGACTTTCTATTTAAGCCACAAATATCGATCCTACGGGGAACGTTTAAATTGGAAATGAAAAATTTGCTAGAAAATTCACAAAAAGTCAATTGAAATCACTGTCACTAATTTCAATTATTGAGATGTAAATTAAAATTTTAAACTATTTTCAAATCAAATATGCAAAATTTAAAACAGTAAATACTAATCTATTACTAAGTTTATATAACAGAGATTCTTATGTGAAAAAGCATCTTTCTCACTACAATAAGGCTATGGTAAAATGAGATGAGATAAATGTTCATAATATGTATTGTGCCAAATAAGAGCAATTTTAATTCTTTACCCTGATACAATACATAGAAAATCATTGGCTAATCTCAGTGTTTAGTCCCTAAATCCGTGGTTAGGCTAGGAGAATACCGGCTCCCACTCCAGAGCTCCCACTTCCCTTCACCTAAAGAGTAGCTCTCACTTCATTTTTTAAACACTAAGACTGAATTAAAGATTTTAGTTTGTCACCCTAAAGATTCTCCAATTCTACACCTAATAAAGAATATTTCCTTATTTATTTACACTTAATTCAATAAATGATGCTCTTCTTTATGGAATCAAATGTGATCCTTACTCTGTTGTAGATCTCATTCTCTATTTCCTGGATCATATGTTTCACAACACATTTTAACAATTCAATTGGCCAGATCAAAATGTAAATTAAGTTTGGGGTTGAAAAATCATCATAATTTATTTTACAATTTAATATTGGCACATTCATATTATCTCTACATTTCACCAGATCTCAGGGGAGGGAGAAAAATAGAGGGAACTACTCAGACTTAATGAGAAAGAAATAACAAAACAAAAATTTCATATATAAAAGAAAGTTCATACAACACTAATAAACAAACAATACTTATCTAAAAACTCTTTCTCAAAGAAATACATTTGTAGTCTTTCCTTAAAAATGCAGGAAGAAGATATCTCTCACTTTTCTTCTTCTCTAACACTCTTACTAAAAGTTTCACACTAAATCTCACCATAAAAACTATAGACTATGAAACAAAATAACTAATTGACTCCAAGATGGAAGTGGAATGGAATGATGTGGTGCGAAAAATGAAAGTAAAGGAGTGAAAAACGTAGAGGAGCTCTTTTTCTGATGAAATTCGGCCTCAAATAGAGCCCAAGGTTGGTTCTCCAAGAGGTGCCTCCAAAAAATCTTCAAAAAATCATCCAAATACATCGAACCTTCTAGAAACGGGGTCTGCACTGCCTTTGGCGTCGTCAACGCTGGTCTGGTGCCGTTGGTACTGAGTAAAAAAATCTCCACGTTAATTTGTTATGCACCGTCGTCGCTGCCCTCGGCGCTGCCGACATTGAGCATTTATTCAAAAGCATCTTTTTGACTCCAAATTTCATCCTTTTTTCTTTCTTTTTGCTTTAAGCCATAAAAATCAACAAACTGCGAGAAAACATCAAAATACCTTCCATTAAAGTACAATATCATAAAAAATAGGTATAAAATATGTGTCTTAAAATGCATACATTTTTGGTGTATCACCTATCAAGTCTGTTGTCCCCACTGCTGCTAAAGGGAAAGAAGTAATGATCATTGAAGATCCGACTGAGGGATTAGTTATCCCACCATCAGTATTTGAAATCAGATTGAGTTCAAGAACTGCACCACTAACCCAAAATCAAAGGAAAAACCATAGTAGGAGAGTTTGGAGGGCCATTAAAGCCCAGGCTCCAGATGAGATACCCGTTAAGGAAGATCCTCACCAAGAAGAATTAAGATTACTGGAAACATATCCACTTCTGCAGGGATCCTTTAATGGATACCGATGGATACGAGAGTATCCAAAAAAACGTCGTCGCATTACCGACACTTCATAGACAGGGTGTGGAGAAAAAGAAACATACTCCTGTCACTCGAGTTAGTTCAGTTTTTCAGAGACTAGCTACCAAAGAGGGCTGCTCAGTTAATGAGTTACTTAAACGAGTGGGGCATGCAATTTCCCCTTGTATGAAGAAAGAAATTTTAAATGACTTCAGGTCCGCCAAACAATCTCAAAAGTTAGCTGAAGATTTGCCTACACGTATTCCTGTCTTGTTCCGCTTAAGAAGCAGAGTCGATACTGCTATTGTCGCCACAAATTCTACCGCTACCAAGAACACAAACCGTCAACCAGTTAAGTCAAGATTGGGACCAAAAATTCTGTCGATCACCCATTATAATGACATTCCTAAAATTCCAAAGGAAAAGATGAAGAGATTACCTAGTACTGTAGTCGGTCTGCACAATGGGGAGCATAATTTTCCTCAATTTATCGATGTTTCTGCTACGACACTCCATACTGAGACATCATTGTCAAAGAAGAGTGTGGATGACCAAAGGAAAATATGTTGAGATTTTCATACCTATTTTATACTGATTTTAATGATATTGCACTTTAAAGAAATGTATTTTTGATGTTTTGTTGCGGGAATGATGAATTAGGGTCATTGGAGCAAAAAGATGCAAAAAGGAGAGAATTCGGAGCGAAAAAGACCAAAATGTGGAGAATTGAACTAGGCCACCGACGACACCCTCAACTCTGCCGACGACGAGTTTTTCCCAAGACTACAGGACAAAATTCTTTAGAAGCCCGCCGACGGCGCCCTCAAGGCCGCCGATGGCAAGATCGATGGTTATGCCTACTCAAGCTTTGGATAAGACCAAATTTTGAAGGGATGCTTAGGCAACTTTTGGGAAAGCTCATCCAAAACTTTAAAAAAACATTTTGCCCAAAAATTGGGAGAGTCTAGAGGTCTTGGAAGTTACCATTATTGTACAGAATTTTGAATAGTGTACAATTTTGAGGAATTTTTTGAGAGATTGTAAGAGTGGAGGGAAAGTGAGAGGTTTCTTCCTCCTTGCTACTTCGAAGAGGAATTCTGTGTGCTGTAAAGAAAGGAAGAGATTCAGAGGAACTTCGAGGACTGTTCTTAGGGAGAAATTAGAGATAAGTTATTCGCTTGTTGTAGTTTGTATGACTTTGAATTTATATATGAATTCCGAGTTTTGTTGTGTTTTCCCCATGAGATCTGAGTAGTTTTCTCTGTCTTTCTCCTTGTCTCGAGATTTGTGAAATGGTAATTTGCATTGGTGAAGCCATGAAAATGTTTAAGAAATTGTGATGATCTTTTCACTTCGTTCTTAATTTACTTTCAATCTGGCCAATTGATTTGTTAAAATATGTTGAGTTTTACTACTAAAGTGAAGATTACATACAGGATTCAGGGAGGACAAAGCCTTTTTAAGTTGGGTGCAAATAAATAGGGAAATAATATTATCGAGAGTAGAATTGGAGATTTTAGAGTGATAGACTAAAGTCCCCAATTCGGTCCTATCATTTGGGTGTTGAAGTGTAGATGTTAGCCCTCAGGTCAGGGGAACGTGGGAGCTCTGAAGTGAGACTAAAATCCCCAATTCGGTCCTATCTTTTGGGTGCTGAAGTGTAGATGTTAGCCCTCAGGTCAGAGGAACGTGGGAGCTCTGAAGTGAGAGCCGGTATCCTCCCATCATAGCCACAAATTCAGTAAACAAGCGTAGGATTAGTCAATGTTTTCTATACTTGGACCAAAGGGTAAAGAATATATATGCTCCTATTTGGCACAATATAATTTGAACTAATTCACTTTATCCATTCACTATAATTTCTTGATAAGGAGAAGGATGCTTTCTTATATATTGAATATCACAATTAAACCCTCCATAGTATCATTAGTTATTTATTAGTTATTAAAATTATGTATTTATTTCAATTGTTGATTAGTGACAGATAAGCAAATTGAACTTTGTTGTTTTTGATTAAAGTATTGCTTTTCTAAAATCTTAGTCTGTAATTCTAAACTACTCCCTGTGGTATTGATATCTAGGACTCCATTAGAGCCCTATATTACTTGAGTGATATGTATACTTGTATTGATAAGTGTGACTTTACAGTTATTGAATATTTATTACATCCATATTTATCTTATATTTTAAGCATATTAAAAAGTCATTGTCAATGGATACCCAAGATTACTGCACCAATACAGTCCAATGAGCTCGCAGGGTAAGATCATAGGATGAAGCAAGGGTCCAAAGAATCTGACATTGTCACAGCAATAGCCACCGAGATGGAAGAATAAGAGGTCGTCCAACAGGGTCCTCTAGATCTTCAGGCAATTTAAGAATCAATAATTAAAGGAAAAGTTGAAAAACTCAGGGTCAAGATTTCTGAGTTGGCTCGGGAACATGGAGGCTTCATTGATGATGATGAAGACTTTGACTATAATGATTACCTCGAAGAAGATTTCATGGATGTCCATGTCATTAAAACAAGAGTTGCTACTTTTGTGCATGAGGCTTAACCTCTCGTTGAAGAGAATGTCGTAGATGAGTTGCATAGGGCTATCCTCTTAAGAGATGAGTAAGTCAGCCACTGGAGATAAGAATAGAAGTGATGGCCGCAACCATGATTGTCATGGCCACAATTCAAGGACAATTTCAACCCCCACAGTTAGCCACTCCAGAGGTCAACCAACCATAAATTATACATATTGCAAATGAAAGAAGAGAAGTTGCCTCAAAAAACTGGGATGAGCAATCAAAGAAGGATTCTCCATCCAACGACATGCTGGAGAAGGGATTTAAGCAAATGATTAAGCAAGTTTGAGAGGCCTTAACCCAATCTAAGGTTGGTGCATTGGTTTTAAAGGGTAAACCTTACCTGAAAAAATCTGATGTCGTACCCTTCCCTAAAAGTTTTGTGGCCCCAAACTTTAAGATATTTGATGGGACTGGAAATCCCAAACAACACATAGCACATTTTTGAGCTAGTTTTGGCAACACAAGAAGTAACAAAGATTTATACTTCCAATAGTTTGTCAGCAGCCTGTCAGGGATTGCTTTTGATTAGTATGCTGATTTTCCCAACAGATCAGTTAAGACATTTGACAAACTTGAAAAATTATTTGTGAAGAGATTTGCCGAAGCGCAACACCATGTTTCTATAGGAGAGCTCATGATGGAAAAGAAAAAGCCTAACGAGACTTTGGTGTATTACATCGCAAGGTGGAGAAACCTTAGCATGAAGTGTGAACCTCAGCTACAGGAACATCACACAATTGATATCTTACTCAAAATCATTCGTGGGCCAATAGTTTTCATGCTCAAGGGAATCACCATCAAATCCTTCGAGAAGCTACTCAGTAAAGCCAGCAGTCTTCAAGAGGAAATCAAACATATGGATTCTCATGAGAAATCTAAGGCAACTAGAGTATTTGAAAAGAAGTCAGAAATAGTAGTGATTGTCGATAAAGGAAAGAAACTAATGAAGATATATCCAAAAAATCCTCACCAATCATCATCACAGCATGCTAAAAAATAGAGTATCTAGTCCAACTAGCGAGCGCCTCAAGAAGGATCACCCGAACAAGGAATAAGAGAATATCTTTGGCAAAACGATAGAAAATGGTGTATTCTTTCAAAGATGAAGCAGTATAAAAAATGTTCAGAAGTCTGATGAAGAAGCATGAGTTCAGACTACTAGATCCAAAGAAACGCGAAGAGGTCGACAAGAAGGATCAACCAAATTATTGCCCATACCATAGGTTGCTTGGGCACACTATAGAAGAATGTTTCATCTTTAAGGATTGGCTCGATAAGAATCTTAAAGAATGGAATATAATGATCATGAAATAATATTTAAGAGAACCTAAAAAAGGTTCTATAAATATAATTTCGACCGAGTCAATCTCTATGTTTGATCCATATACTGGAGAAGATGGATGTAGTATGACTTGGAACAAGCTTAAGAGGGTCCTAAACCAAATCTAAGATTCATCAAAACAATCTTCCACATATACTAGAAAATATGGATGAAGTGTGGTTTGGAGTAAATCATCCAAGAAAATATTGAATCAAATCTGGAATGCATTAAAACAAGCTTTTTATCAGATTCTTCAGCCCCTAATATTGAGATGAAGATTTTGTAAGAGTCGTCTTCATCAAATAAAAAGAAAAAGAAGAACACCACTATGAAGATTGATAGAACGAGGAGTAGGATAGGGGCGGCCTTTACTAGATTCATTGTCTCAGATTCAGGAAGGAAAATCCTAGAACCCCTGACTTTGTATGATTATCTTTTTACCCCTCTGGAGTCTTATGAATATAGTGATTGTGATTTTGGCTACATTTAAACTTTTTATAGTGATGACATAATTGATTATGACTGATCTAACTTTGATCTTGATCCCCAAAATGATCCTCAAATCATACTTAAGTCTGATGAACTCGTTGTCAAGACAGAAAAAGACATCAACGATACCAGCTACGACCGCATTGGAAGTGAAAAACCAATCCTCGAGCACCACGGTGCACCACATGCCATCAACCTAGATCTTTCTGACAAAGAGGAAACACTTGAAGATTCAACAATGATATTTCAAGAAGAAGAAATTATAGAAGTGAACTTAAGAAGCAGGAGAGTACTACCCCTAAGAATAGCTCCAACTAATAAAGAAAAAAATAATAACTCAAAAAGAGCTACCTCCACCTCCACTGGTGGAAGAGCCACATAACCAAGAGAAAATTAGAGGACCATACAAAGTGGATTACAACATGCTAGCTCATCTTAGGAAGTTTCCGGCCAGATTAAGCATCCATGATGCTCTGATCCTATCAAAGAAGATGAGAGAGTCTCTGGTTACAACTTTGCTTGACCTAGACGTTTGCTTAGCCCAATTTGCCAACACATCCTCGAATGAAGTTTATTTGTTGAAAGAACAACCTGGGGTAACCTTTACAGATGAAGATTTGCTGCATGGTACCGCAGACCACTCAACATCTTCGTTAACATCGACAAATTTGTGTTGTCTAGAGCTTTAGTAGATCCTGAAGCATCTCTCAACTTGATGAGTCTATGGATATTAGCATATTTGGACAATGAAGCTCAAAAGCTTACGATCAATATAATGATGCTAAGAGGATTCAACCAAATGGGAGAGAGAGCCCTTGGATCGATTACATTACTTACAAAGGTTAGAGAACTAACAACAACTTCTAAATTCCATATCATCGATGCCAAGACCTCTTACAATGCTTTACTGGGTCGACCGTGGATTCACGAACACAACATGGTTCCATCATCTCTGCACCAGTGCATCAAGTATTACAAAGAGTGACAAGAGGATTGCATCAAAGGAGTTTTACAGTCGTTTTTAGTGCATGAAGTGGGTATTCATGAAGATGCTGCCTACTACGCGCCTCCGAAGAAAACTATCTTCTCTCGCAAAATTGTCACAAACAAAAATAAAGATTCAGGAAAATCACAATGAGGAGGCCATTCAACTCCGCTTCAGCGATCTTCCGCCACTCTTTTGCAACAAGTTGGTGGAGGTTCTTTTAGTTCACACACCCAAGGTCGAGGCCGGGGACGTAGATGAGAAAGAACCAATTTAATCATTGAACGGACTAGGCCAACCATCAACATTGGTGATGAAGATGATTTTAAAGATAAAATAATGATGACAAAATAGAAGAAAACTCAATATGAGATATCCTTAGAAGATACAGAGAAATGTGAATATGTGATGATGTATGATAGGATAAACCACTATGTGAACACCATGACCCTTGGATTCTCCCTCAAAAGGTTGAGAGTTTAGAGGTCAAGGAAGTCTGTTGTGCTGGTTCAAAGCCTAAAAAGTTTTATTGTGCTTTTACCTCCACTGATCTTAAAAATCATGTAAACTTGGATGATGATCCTAATGAGTTAATGGAATTGCCTTTTGGTTACTTTTCACCTTTTGTACAAAAGTTAATTCAGCAAGAACACTTGCCAAAACAAATGACAAAAGATAAATTTCAATTTTTTGAAAAATTATGAAATGTTAAAAGTCAAACTCCCAACTCAAAAGAGGGTCTCGGATTTGGTACAGTTGAGCCAGTCAATGATTCAAAATTTTGTATGTTTGTTACTAGTGAATCAGAACAGGATTGCCTCAAAATAGAGGATGACTCTATTGATCAACTGTTAGAAATGCTCTGCCAGAATTTGAAGAATAAATCAAGTAAATTGTTGATAAGTTAAAGGAAATCAACCTCGGGACGGAAGAACAACCCCGACCCACAATTATAAGTTTTTTACTCAATAATGAAGAATCTTTACAATTGATCAAACTGTTAACAAATTTTAAAGATTGTTTTGCATGGAGCTATGATGAAATGCCAGGACTGTCAGCCGAGGTTGCAGTTCATAAAATCGTGGTGGAAAAGAATATAACCCTAGTAAAACAAGCTCCCAGAACAATGCGCCTCGAAATAGAGCAACAAGTAATTGCCGAGGTGAAGAAATTAATAGACACTAACTTTGTAAAAGAAGAGAAATACCCCACATGGTTGGCTGATATTATACCTATTAAGAAGAAAAATAGACAAATATGTGTTTGTGTCAGCTTCAAGGTTTTGAACAAAGTGTGTCCAAAAGATGAATTTTCATTACCGATACCAGAAATGATGGTGGATATCACTTCAACACATAAAATTTTCTCCTTCATGGACGGATCATCGGGATATAATCAAATCAAGATGCCTCCCAAAGATGCAGCACTTACGACCTTCAGAACACCGATCAGAATTTTTTGCTACACAGTAATGTCATTTGGCGTAAAGAACGTTGAGGAACATATCAACGTGCAATGAAAAATTTTTTTGACGACCTCATTAACAACCAAGTGGAATGTTACGTGGACGATTTGGTCATAAAACAAACAAGCGAAAAGTAGACCATTTGTACGATTTGAGGATTGTGTTCGAACAGTTACGACGATATGACCTTGAAATGATCCCTTAAAGTGCGCTTTCGGTGTTACCTACGGGAAGTTTCCAGGATTCATTGCCCCCCATCGGGGAATCGAGATCAACCCAGATAAAATTAAAATAATCTTGGAAATGCTTCTTCCTAAAGCCTTGAAACAACTACGTTCCTTTCATGGGAAGTTGACATATCTGAGACGCTTTATTTCTAATCTCTCAGGTAGACGTCAGCCCTTCTCAACTTTAATTAAAAAAGAAATCAAATTTGTTTGATAAGAGAAATGCCTGCGCGACTTTGAGAACGTTAAATAATATTTAATGACGCGTCCCATATTGGCATCCCCTATCCCAGGGAAACCATTGATACTTTATACCGCGACCTTAGACAAATCTCTTAGAGCCCTCTTAGCCTAATCAATGAAGAGGGTAAATAAAATGTACTAAACTATTTGAGTCACCTTCTAATACCGACGGAGATAAGGTATCCATCTATCGAGAGGCATTGTTTAGCGTTATATTTTGCCGCCCAAAAACTTAAACATTACATGTTTTCTCATAAGATCACCCTAATCTCGAAAGTTAACCCGTTTCAATATTTGATGACCCGACCAACACTCTCTGGACGTCTAGCAAGATGGCCAATGATCTTATTGCAATTTGATATAACTTTTGTTCCCCTCCATGCTATCAAGGGACAGGTTCTAGCAGACTTTCTCGCTGCACACCCACTGCCAGCAAGGTCCCCTCTCAATGATGAATTACCAAATGAGAAAATACTATAAAAGGAATTCTCCAGTTGGAAACACTGGGATATGTACTTTGACGACACTTCATCAGCCAGAAAAAATAAAGGATCAGACGTAGTTATATCAGGCAAAGCAGGGATCAGTTTGATCTTTATCACACTAGATAAGGGTATGTTGAGGTTCTCATACCACCCGATAGAGTCGTGCACAAAAAATGAAGCAGAATATGAAGTTTTAATCACCAGATTGGAATTGACAATCTAAATGGATGTAACAAACATTGTCATCTATGACGACTCTTAGTTCGTCATCCAGCAAGTCGCCGGACAATACAAAATTTTGAAACCACGACTAGCAAAATACCATCAGTACACGATGAAGCTTTTGGAGCAGATCCCCAGTGTGACTTTCTATCAAATTCCTAGGGGAGATAATGCCTATGTAGATGCTCTAGCAAAACTTGCTAAGGAGCTGGTGTGTCCCCTAGAGGATTCCATTGAAATCACAGTACAAGGAAGACAAGTTTTGTCTCGAATCAACCTCAAAACTCTACACAAGCTTGGAAAAGAAGAAGCAATAAATGCAGGTTCTGATATCAATGAAGATTGGCTCAAGTCATTGATAGAATATTTGCATATTGGAATGCTACCAGAGGACAAGTCTGAAGCACATCACACTATGAAAAGGGGTATGTCATATGCCTTAGTTGGTGATGTCCTCTACAGGAGATCATTCAACCAGATGTGGCTACAATGTTTAAGCAAAGCTGAAGCACAAAATATTGTTTAAGAATTACATGTCGGATTGTGTGCGCTCACCAGTCAAGGTCGAAGATGAAAGTAAAGATCAAAAGGCTCGGATATTATTGATCGGTAATGATGTTCGATTGCATGGATACAACCAGAAGATGTCACCAATGCTAAGTGCATGGGGTGGCCTTGCACCAGCCTCTGAATGCGCTACACCCAAATGTCG
>NEWO01000143.1:1022835-1072489 GCA_003013225.1 Phalaenopsis aphrodite
CGTGTCAAATTTGACTCTCCTCTCATTTGTGATATTTCAGAATCCTCTTCCAATAGTCAAATAGGAAATAATCTCATCTAGCTCCATCTCAGTCGAACTATAGTTTGCATTAAAACACAAAGTCTCAGGTGGTAAATGGTAAAACATATTGATTACCTCTGATGAAAAATGTACCAATTTTCCTCATACCATAACTCGATCTTCTTCAGACTCAGAGAGGTTTGCATAAAAATCCCTGATTACAGAAATAGCAGCCACAATAGAAAAACTACAGAATCATTCCCATTATAGACGAATGATCAGATTTTCTATGGATCCACTTGGACTCTTGAATCTTTGCTCCTCGATAAGTTTTTGTTATTGCAGAGCATCATTGTACCTATCTTGAGCTTTCAAACTCACAAACTTGTTCAAATAAAAGTGGCTTTTTTCCTTTGCTCCTCTTCATTCTTTGTGTCATTCTACAAATTTCATAAATTCTGCAATAACTTCAAAAATCAAGTTTAATCCACTAAACTCAACTCCTATAAGTGTAAACTACACTTCCTATGCGATTTTCATAGATTTTTCTTCATTTCTCACCATTAATAGTGATTTTTTTTTTCTTCCAAATGTACTTAAAATACATGGTGAAAATCCAAAATTTTTACATAGAAGTAAAGCTCTTACATTAAGAAATCTGAATCTAGCAATTTTTGCTTAATTCAACCAAGAAATCTCCACTTAATGGCTTGCCCTAGCTCTCCAAATTGTGAACTTTAGAGGAAGAAGATGATAGGGAGGGTGAAACTGGTGATTTTTAGGTTTAATTTTCACTTTTAACCATTCGTGAACTGGCGCTTAAGCACAAGAAAGTAGCGCTTAGGCGCCTGCCTCTCCGGTTACATACGCTTAAGCACGAGAATGTGGTGCTTAGGTGCTAGTGCACAATTTTTATGATTTTTAAATTTAAGTAAAAAGCACTATTAGCTTAAGTATACTACCCCTAAATGGTCTCATAACATTTAAATGACTATTTTCATCTCCTATAACTCTCCTATCTCTCAAATTCTCCCACATAACCCAATTCAATTCGAGACAAAAAATAACACTAATTTTCACAAAAATAAAAATATACATTCATTCACAAACTAGTAAAAGTACATATAACACTTAATTCTCACTCCAAATAGTCTCAGATGAGAAAATATTCTAATTACAAACACTTAACCAACTTAAACATTTAGACACATAAAAGTCAAAAACACTAAAAATAAACAATAACACGTAAACACAAAGTCTCCAACAACAATTTCAAACACAAAACTTAATTCCACTCTTCATTTGATGGGACAAACTCCGGTCTTTCATTAGTCTCTCTTGAGGCAATCAAAATATAAAGTTGATAAAACGGACGGTGGTGACGATCTCTAATACTATCATCTTCAATCCATTTCTGTTTAAGATACATCTCCTTATATGCTTGCTCTATTTAACTAGTATGGCTAAATTGCATTTTCAATTGCCATCCAAAATGCTCAAGATGCACATGAATCTCATTTACCTTGGTCTCCAATAAAGCCATGATAATCTCAATTTAGTTGATCTTTCCCGATATTCCTTCAATACTAATGGCTAAGAAACCCTTATACATCTCTTGCACTTTGATTAATGAATTTCTTCCTCATGGTCTCTTCCTTCTTCTTTAAATGCATTTCCCATTAAGACATCTTATCATAATTGTTCTCTCTTAAAATTTTAGGGATAAAAATGATGTGGGTGAAATTCCTTCACAAAATCATTCTATTTATTGGCCTAAATCCTTGTAATAACTTCTAGGCACGTCTTGAAACTCCCTTGGCACGTTTTTACGAACCAATTGTCAGTTAAAACTTCTAGAATCTTAATTTAGCACGTGACTTTTAACTGCCACGCTTAAGCGACAAATATTGGAGCGCAAGCGCCAATGCTCAACTTTGCACTAAGCAACTTAACATCCAAATTCTCATTCAAACATTTTTAAGTTACTAAATAAAGACTTAAAATCAATACTAACACATAATAGTCTAAAAAATACTACCCTAATTTTCTCAACAACACAAAATCAACAATCAAAGGAAAAACACACTGATAATTATGCCTCCCATAAAGCGCTTCATTTTACATCGTCAGTCCGACGTAACCAGTGCTTATTCTTGTTGACCAAACATCATTCGATCGTTAAATTTATAGTGATCCCCTATAAAGTAAAGTTTCAGTCTATGATCATTCACTTTAAACACTTTATCAGTTTTAGGATCTTTAATATCCACATCTTCATAAGGATAAACTTTCATCACAGTAAATGGGTCCATCCACCTGGACTTAAGTTTGCCTGGAAATATTCTTAACCTTGCATTATATAGCAAAAATTGTTGCCCTAGCTGAAATATTTTAGTAGAATCCTTTGATCATGCCACATTTTCATCTTTTCTATGTAAATTTTAGCACTCTCATAAAATTCATTCCTTATCTCTTCAAGCTCATTTAATTGCAATAATCTTTTCTCACCAGCATCTTTTAAATTATAATTGAACTCTTTAATCAGCCAATATGTTTTATGCTCAAGTTCAACTGGTAAGTGACAAGCTTTCCCAAATATTAGCCTATATGGGGACATTTCTATAAAAGTACTATATGCAGTTCTATAAGCCCACAAAGCATAGTCAAGTTTGACTGACCAATCAATTTTTGTTGGTTTCACAGATTTTTCCATAATTATTTTAATTTCTTGATTGGATAATTCATCCAAACCACTTTTCTGAGGATGATAAGCAGTAGCAAGTATATGATTTATATGATTTATCTTTAATAACTTCTCTATTATGGTATTCCTAAAATGACTTTCCCCTTCAGTTATTATAACTCTTGGCATCCCAAATCTACAAAATATGTTTGTTTTCAAAAACTTTGCAACACTTTTAACATCACATCAAGGTAAAGCAACAAATTCTATCCATTTGGATACATAGTCCACTGCTAACAGTATATATAAATTCTTGAATGATGGTATAAATGCTCTCATGAATCTCATCCCCAAACATCAAATATTTCAACTTATAGCATTAAATTGAGGGGCATCTCATTTCTTCTAGAAATATTTCCTAGTCGTTGACATCTATCACAAGTTTTAATATAAACATTAACATCTCTAAAGATAGTAGGCCAATAAAATCCAGATTGTAAAATTTTGTATGTTGTTTTATCAACACCAAAATGTCCCCCAAAATCAGAATTATGACATTTTTGGATAATTTCATAAGTCTCTTCTAAAGGAACACATCTTCGAATAATCAGTTCCTTTCCTTGTTTATAAAAAAATGGGTCATCCCAAAAATAAGGTTTAGCTTCAGAATTAAATTCTCTTCTGTTGTTATGTCATTCAATAGGGTATATTATCACTAATAAGAAAGTTCACAATGTTGACATACCACAGAAAACGCCACTCATTAATTTTGAATAGTTTTTCATTTGGAAAATGTTTATTAATTTCTTTTTCAAGATAGAGTGGTTTTTCTAACTCAAGCCTGGACAAATGGTCAGCAATTTGATTTTCAGTTCTATTCTGATCTATTATTGTAAAATCAAATTATTGTAAAAGAAGAATCCATATTATAAGTCTTGGTTTGGAATCCTTCTTTTTCATTAGACACTTAATAGCTGAATGATCTATATGCACTATGCAATGAGTTCCAATTTTATATGATCTAAATTTATCAAAGGCATATAATATTTCTAATAACTCTTTTTCTATTATTGTATAATTAATTTGGGTTTCATTAAGAGTTTTACTAGCATAGTAAATTACTTTGAAAATTTTATCATATATTTTTCCTAAAATAGCTCCAATAGCATAAACATTAGCATCACACATCAGCTCAAAAGATTTTCCCCAATCCGGTGAAACTATAGTTGGTGTAGTGACTAATTTTTCTTTAATATCTCAAAAGATTTTAGGCACTTATCATCAAATTTAAAAATTGCATCTTTCTCCAGTAAATGGCATAAAGGCTTAGCAATTTTTGAAAAGTCTTTAATATATCGAATCTAGCATGTCCTAAAAACTTCTAATTTCCTTTACATTTGTTGGATAAGGTAGATAGGGATCACTTGAATTTTAGCAGGATCTACTTCCATACCATTTTTTGATATTTTATGTCCTACTACAATTTTTCATAATACAATAAATTGAAATTTTTCCCAATTAAAAACTAAATTTATTGATTCACAGCGCTTAAGAACTTTTGATAAATGTTCTAAATATGAGTCAAATGAAGTTCCAAACACTAAAAAATCATCCATAAATATTTCAATTCCTTTTTCAATTAATTCACAAAAAATTTCCATCATACACCTCTGACATCATATATCTTTGAAATGTAGCAGGGGCATTACATAAACCAAAGGGAATTCTTCTAAAATCAAATGTACCATACAAACTGGTAAAAGTTATTCTCTCTTGATCCTCAGAAGTTATTTGTATTTGGTGATAACTGGTATATCCATCCAGAAAATAAAAGTATTTATCCCTAGCTAGTCTATCCAACATTTGATCTAGAGAGGGTAGTAGAAAATAATCTTTCCTAGTGGCAAAATTTAATTTTCTATAATCAATGCATATTCGCCACCCTATAACTTGTCTAGTAGGTATTAACTCATTATGTTCATGCAGAGTCATAGTTACTCCTCCTTTCTTAAGAAAGCAATGAATTGGACTAACCCATGCACTATCTGAAATAGGGTAGATAATTCCAGCATCTAACCACTTTAAAATTTCTTTCTTTACCACTTCTTTCATAACAGGATTCAATCTCCTTTGAGGATCAACCCTGGGTTTGCAGTTCTCTTCCATATGAATTATATGCTTACAAATTGAAGGACTGATTCCTTTAATATCAGCTATTGGTTATCCAAAGTCTTTCTTAAATTTTTTCAAAATTTTCAACAATCTTCCTTCTTCTTCCATCGTTAGCTTTAAGAAAATTATAACTAGTAAAGTAGAGAAATCTCCTAAAAAGGCATATTTTAAATGATCAGAAAGTAATTTAACCTCAAGTTCTAGAGATTTTTCTATTGATGGACAAAATGATTTATCTTTTCGTATCGTGTCAAAAATTTCAAAACTTTCTCAAACATAGTTTGAATTCTCCTTAAAAAGATCTTCACATTGATCTATTATCTCTTCTTGCTCGTGTTGTAAATCTTTTATTTCAAAATTTTCTTCATAATTAGTTTTCAAATAACATTCACTCAGATATCTTATAACATTCATTCTATAACATTCATCATCTTTACCTTTTGCAGGATACTTCATTAATCTTGAAATGTTAAAAGTAACAAGTTGATCATTGACGTACATTATTAATTCCCCTTTTTGTACATCCATCATTGCTCTTCCTGTGGCTAGGAACGATCTCCCCAAAATGATAGATATCTCTTTATCTTCCTCCATATCCAACACAATGAAATCAACAGAAAAGATAAATTGATCCACTTTTACTAGGACATCTTCTATAACTCCTTTAGGGTAAGTTATCGAACTATCTGCTAACTACAGAGTTACAGCAGTTGGGGTTATTTCTCCTAATCCTAATATCTTAAATACTAATAATGACATAACTGTAATGCTTGCACCTAAATCACATAAAGCTTTCCCATAAAATCTATCACCTATTGCACATGGAATTATAAAGGTACTAGGATCTTTAAGCATTTTAGGAAGCTTTTTCTAAATTATAGCACTACACTCTTCAATAAGTGCAACAATCTCATTTTCTTCGAACTTCCTTTTCCTATTGAGAATATCCTTCATAATTTCAACTGAGCATATCTCAATGGCCTATTTTTCCTTCATATCCTTCATAAAATCATCATTATGACAAGTATGTCTACCTTTTTAGTTGAATTGATCAAGTCATTACTTAGGCAAAATAGGCCATTGAGATATGCTCAGTTGAAATTATTGTTTTCTATGTATTAAGTTCAAATAGAGACGTAAATTCATTTATTTAGGTATTCAACTATACATTTTTATCACAATAAAAGAAATTCATAACCTATTTTATGGGTAAAAATGAAATGAGAATGGGTGAACTTAGGATAAAATATTATTTTTCTTTGGACAATGTAATGGTTGGGTTTATTCTAGAAATTTTAATACTATAAGCCAAAATATTTCTATAAGTTTGCTATAATTCTAGGAAAAATATCATAAATAATACCACTATTAAAATCAATTTTCATATAGAGTAATTGATTTTTATATGAATTTTTTTTTATGTTGGTTGAGAAACCTTAAGAAAGTATTCTTTGATGCCTTGTAGTGAAAGTATCACAAGATGTTCATTTTATCGCAATGACATTAACCCTTATGCGTAAAGGAGTTTTTCTTATTGCAGTTGTCCATTTAAATTGATGTCGTTTGTAAATTTCAGTCTTTCATGAGCAATAATTGAGCTTGCTATATTTTTTTGAGATGAATGGTTTATAGTATGTCCTAAATAAATTTGTTATTTGTGCTAAAGTAACTTATTTTTTAATCATAATTAGCTCAGATAGAGTGAAAATTTCAATATGGATATGAGCTTTTTGATTTTAGATACTCACTTAACCTCAAACCTGGGACTCAGTTTCTTGAATTATTTTATGTCTTTTGAGATAATTGAAGTTAAAACATTTATTATGGTATAAACTCACATATAACAAAAAATGTGTCTGTTCGTGAAGACTATATGAAGCAATAGATAATAGATGAATTGATTTTGAACTCTTGAAACCTTGATAAAAGGAAACAAATTATTCATAAAGATAAGGGGGCATTAATTCCCTTAAAAGAAGTTAATTTCAAAACTTACACTAGCATCAACTAGTTAGTCATCCAAAACTTGATTGATTATGTTATAAAAAAAGTAACTCTCTTAGAATATGTAACATGGGTTTTTCTAAGATGCAACATTGCCTACTTCAACGTAATCTCATGGAAGAGAAGCTGAAAACTTTTATCTCGACACGGGGATCAACAGTGATCATTGACATAATCGAACCAACAAACTCAATTGTAGGAACCCTTTCAATTCTTTTCGTTTACCCAGCTAAATTTTCTTAATTTTTATTAATTAAGAAAATCTAAAGGATGAACTCTATGTTTAAACAAACTATTAAGAGTTAACCCAATATATCATTGTTACAATCCTCTACATAAAAATTAGATTTTGTCCAAAGTTGTGAGAGTTGTGGCCTCTGACATGGCTGGCTAATGAGCTAAGATTTTTTTTTTAAACTAGATGGATAATAGTCTCACTTAGGATAATTATTGTATTAATCACTTGGATTACTAGAACAAAATAGAAAGATCTAGTAGCCTTATCTTTAGGAGTGGCACACTATCACTTCACTCTTTTCAAGAAGGAATTGGCAAACCCAATCACTCACACCACAAAATAAAAGAACACACACACACACACANTATATATATATATATATATATATATAATTGAAATAATAGTCTTGATTAATATACATGAGAAAATGTGTTTGACTTTCAATAATCCTTCTCATTAGTTAAAATTGTCACTAAATTTCATTCAACTGAAAAAAAAAACTTGACTAGAAACTTTCTACTTGCCAACTTAATTTCGATCTTATACATTAAAAAGGAGGTGACCGAGAAATATTACAACAAGTGAAAATTTATATTATTCCAATCAAGATCCAAAGTTGTTCCAGTCTCTTGCTTTAAACCTTATTTGTTTCCAATTTAATAAGGCAACTCAATTTGTCCTCTACACTTTGGGTCTGAAGAAACTAGCACTCATCATTTTGGCTTACTTTACCTAATAAGATGTTCACAAACTTATGTGGACTTAGCTTACTATACTTTAGCAAAATGAATGAAGAAAAGATCAATACATATTTAATTAGCGAAGGTAAGTTCACAAAGATAGGTAGAGAATGTACCTTTTATGAAGTTCAGAATGAAAGCATAGGAACATATAGATGATTAAGATTAAAAACTTTAAATATAGTCATGTAACCATCATTCCTAAATAAAAATTTGGTGAACTTCTCTCATTAACGGATTATAGAAAGACAAGACAAATTGTACACTTTTAAAAATTAGAAAAGTTAACATAGTTCTCACAAATTGTTTTGCTAATTCACTCAATACACAAGAGATGCATAAAACTATGTGTATGCTTTAACATTGTGACGGGAAATTAGTTTAATCTAGCGAAACACCCAACATCAACTTATGCAATTGCCCATCTTTGTTTGAATTGTTAAACTTTAAAGGAATTTGCCCAATTTGAAGGAACTCGCCCGGAACAGGGGGGCTAACTCCTTGAAGGAACTCACCCAAATTAAAGGAGCTTGACCCCTCTTTAAAGGAACTCGCGTGTAAAAGAAGCTTGAAGGCATCGTCTTTCCATCCAACTGACTCTGTTTGTTCAAATAGTAACTCAACCTATTCGATAACATATGGTTTTAAAATACTTGCCTAAATGGTTGTTCATATATGACTCTATAGGTCATCGGTAAATTTCCATTTTTTAGTAACTTTTAAATGATGTATTTACTCCTTTTCTTTTCTCTTTTGAAGACCAAAATCCATTAAATAAAAGGTCAAATGGGCCTACAGAAACGTCTACAATATCTTTTTCTTGAGCTGTTGAGAATAGAGTCCTCTAACTTACCTCTCTAAAAATTTTATTGGCTAATTTTAATAACATTTTGGCTCTAACCTTCTGGATCATACAAGTAGGGTTCAAGAGTCATCCACAGGCAAATCTTGATCTAACACTTCTAGTATTGCACTCGATAATTTCTTTTATCTCCATCAGTGTGATAGCAATTGAGAAAACAGTCCTATATTTTTCTCAATACATAAAACCAATAGAAAATGCTTATCCCATGCATTTTAGTCTCAACTTCACTGTTGATTGTCATTTAATATTAACGACATCAATCCTTAAACATAACAAGGATGTTTGGGTTTGGATTTGCCTCAAACACGTTCCAGCCTGACAGATTTCTTTCCCCTTTTCTATGAGCAATACCAGATCATGCTAATTGTTCGTTATGAACGACCGTTGGAGTCCTAAAATGGGTTAATCTAAAGCAGCTTTCAATTAAAATTTTGTTAGCGAGTAATTAATGAAAATTTTTGCTTATTTGCTCTGTAGCTAACGCATAAACAAGTCCATTATGGAGACTTTGCTCAATCAGGTGCTTTGAAGTGGTTTTTCTTGTCATATTTGAGCTTGGGTTAGTTCTCTAAACTACTACTCATTTAAAAAGAAGCTGTTTGCTGGGTAGTATGAACAACGCAAATTAAATGAAAATTCAAATTATGTAAATATTCTAATCAGAGTTAGAACTGTGCAATTGATGCATTCTTTTCTTCTTGTTTGCGAAGAAGTGACAGTTTTATAAAATGGCTTGTTGCTCTAAAACTTGAAAACGATTTCCACGTTAAGATAAAATATTGTTAATTTCAAACATTTCTGGGCATTAATGGAGATATCACCTCGAGGCTTCGACTTAATTTTTCTTCCCAGTTTATGATTTGTTGGTGCCGGTAGATTATTAATTACAATGCGTCTGATAATAAAAAAAGTAAATAGATTTACATTTGGCATTCAATGAAACAAAAATAGATCATAATCTTAACATTTCAAATCAGTTTGCTTTCTTAGTAAAACATGATGATTATAAATAAAATATATATTATATAGAAATTGATCGCATACGCGCCTTCTCTAATTCTATCTTCTAGTTATTTCCCTACTATGACCAGAGGCTCTAACCGACAATATAAGTTTAACCAAATGAACCTAAAAGGACATGTTGGTTGGAGCAAATAGATCTGTGTAGGTGAGGAGATATGATGAATTTAAAAAGAGATTCATTCATATACGTTATACAAATAAAAATATTCTTAGCATTATGTTGAAAATCTTTAATGTGCGTTTGTCTCATTTTCCTTTTGAAAATTTTTGTCAACACTACTTTTTGAGATTTTATTTCCAAAATTTTCTTTAATGTTGAAATTCTTCGGTTTCCTAAAGAGAGTTTGCATATTTAACATTTTTGAGGTTATAAGACTGTCATGACCGTCAGGTTCAAAGAAGTTTTGATGAAATTTAAAATTTGAGTCGGTGAACAAACTTCTAAATTGACTTTCGCTTTACTCTTTGCATTAAAAATGGGAATGAAAAAATCTGTAGATTCTATTATTTATCATTTTGCTTGGAAAATTTCCACAGAAAAATATTCACATTGGCTTGGTCGCTGAACCAAAATGGTTAAATTTTTTGCGACACTTTTAGCAAAAAGCAATAATTCCGAGGATTTTCCATTTTTTGGGAGAAACTTTCTTTCAAAAAAGTTAGCGCCGTTTCTTTGAGCATGAAAAAGTTTATTTAACACATTCGTTGCAAAAAATACATAGATTTTGATATAATACCAACTCAAAACGTTAGCTGAACTGCAATTAAGAATTTTAAGTTCGTTTGTCAATTTTAGATTGAGTTATAAGCGATTTATTCAGAGCAAATTATTATGCATTTGAATAAATTATCAATTTTTAAGAAGTAATATATGTATTTATATTTTTAAATTATTTTGATTTTATATAATATTAATTTTCGTGTAGTATGCATGCCATGTTGTTGAAAGTTAATCTTCTTATTCACATATATTTGGAATAAATGATGCAAGCTTGCTTCATTCTTTATGAAGCAAACATACAGCTTTTTCAACTAGAATGGTGTCGCTGGAATCGTGAAGTGAATAATATAACATTTTTATTTGTAAGTGTTGAATACAAAATTGTCCTCTCCATCACCCCAAGTAATAGAGCATGAGACAGACAAAAGGAAGACACTGAGAAATAGAGAGAGAGAGAGAGAGAGAGAGAGAGAGAGAGGGCCCACAAATACAAGCTCTAAGATAATAGATTCAATACTACATTAATGAAAAAATGAAACCTCTATATGTAGATTATAGGGGGCGTCTAGTAAGTTAGATATTTCTCTCTACTTTAATATGAACATTATAAATAATCATATTTTTAACTGACAGTGAGATCCATAACTAGTGCTAGCACCATTTCGTATTTGTTAATGACATGTTGATGTTTTCATTGGATCGTATGATAATCACGTTCGGCTAAATGGTCTTCAGTAGTTAAAGGGGTCTTCAGTCGGCCACTTTGGAACATCCTGTTGTTTGGAAGAACTTAGACCATCAAGTAAAGGATATATCACTATAATTTGACAGACAACTCTCTTTAGCCAAGGGGCCTTTCGAGAGGATTGAAAAAAAATACTAAAGTGCCCTTTGGCCATCTCAGTGAAGAATCCCAAAATCATTCAAGGGAGATATTATAAATATTTAGCATTTGGATCTATTGCCTCTAGTGCATTCGTTTGGCAAACCCTTTGTTTGGTCGACTTGTAGTTCCAACCGAAGAGGGTGACATTTGGTGTCTCTTTATTTTGACTCTTGATGCAATCCTTTAGTGCCTAGTCAACGAGGTATGTTGAATCTCCTCAATATTTGTGCGGACATACATTTCATGTACAAATTTAGTTCTTTGATTTTCTTACTTCATGAAAGCAAAGACTAGGATTAGAATAAGAGAATTAAATGCATAATTTGACTTATTTATTGCATAAGAGGAGTATTAGTGATCCTCAACAACTTCAATCGACCTTTTTGAGGCAATAAGCCTCAAAGAAGGCTTGAGATAAGAGAAGTTTTAGCCTACTGAAAAGGTAGAGTACCAACTCAAAGGCAAGGCCCCCACACAGATTTTGACACTTCTCTTCCCTCACCTCCCAACAAACCAAAGGGAGGCAAAGATCAATAAACTTTTCCATGAGAGAAATGACCAAAGGTCTTTCCAAATTTGGACCCCAACATTGCATTAGTAAACATCAAAAGGGGTTGCTTCTTTTAAACTCAGGGATGACCAATTGTGCCTCGACTATTTCAGACATTCTTTGTTCAATAATTATTTAGAAGTTATTAAATAACCAAAGTTCTGTGGACTTGTGCGATATGATCAACTGATTCCAGCTACTTGGTCTTATCGCGAGGCATCACTTGTTATTCCCTTTATTTAAAATTTAGGAATATGGCCTTGAAGGCTGAGGCAAAGGAAAAAGCATTCAAGGTTCAAGCAAGAGGAGTAGAGAATAAGACGGTCATGGAGAGGCTCGGTTGGAGGGTACTGAGGTAGATAACATGTAAGTCGGTGTCTACCACACAAAAAGAAAATGTTGAACTATAAAAGCAGAGAACCACAATAAAGACAGCTGAAGAGTTTCTTTGGACTCAATTTGTTCACTTGAAAGAGGGTAGGAAGGTAAGAATTGGCCAATTTATCTGATTTAGAATGGTCGATCACAAATATTTTGACCTTCATGAGTTCAAAAAACTCTTCAGTGCTCCTTCAACATTGAAAAACCATAAGTAGTCTAAGTGGGATAGCATGGAGGATGACAGATTATTCAACACTTAATTTGATGACTCCTAGACTTTCTTAAGACATGTAACCAAATTAATGGTTTTTGTTCATACATGTAAACAAATGAATAAATGAATGAATTATGTTTATTACGTCACTTTTACATGTGTTAATTTTTTTCAATTTACTAAATTATTGTGTTACTTTGTTCACCAATCTTTAAATAATTTGAAATATTCTTTGTCCAATTCAAGTCCTTGCTTTTGTTGCTTGAGAGCTGAAGGATTGTTTAAAGTGTACATGTCGATCGAACATTATGATGTCACTTTCAGTCGTAAAAATTCTTTTGTATGACCTTTTTAATGATGTGAGCCAAATCATTTTAATTTGTATGTCAACACATAGGAAGACCTAAGTTTTTTAGTAGTTCAATCAGACCCAAAATTTTATTCCAATTGAACTACGTCACATAGAGTGTAGTAGGCCATATTTTCTAAGGTGGTTCTTTTGGAACGTTTTAGGGAGCTTTGTCGCTGCTACACATATGACTACCTATAGAAACTATTTCATAAGATTTGAAAACTCATTGAGGGGTTTTGTGACCGAGAGTCACAATGCTTTTGTTGGACATCTTTTTAAGGTACTTGTTTCAATAAGATGTGCATCAAACTTCTAGATTTCCCGAGCCTTTTTTAAACCAGAGGTCACAATAATAAGGCAAGCTAATATTTTTCCCATCTTTATAATAATAATCAAGATTCACAAATTTCAGAAATGTAAAGATCCTTTTATATTTCTTTTTTTTCATTACAACATAATTGTTTTTAGGAAAAAATTGAGATCATCCCACTCCATACTTGATGAATTTTATTCTTGATGGATGAATGCAGCTTTTAAGCTCGTGGGGTGAATTTTTTATAAATGATGAATGGATCAGTCTGCATCTGATCATGATTTTTGATTGATTGCCTTTGTGTTTTGGGTCAGCTTTCTTCAAAACTACATCTTTGAGCATGATTGTCATTTCTCAGGCATTCGTAATATACTAACAACTGGTCCTTCTGTTTACTTCATTATGTCAAAATGTTGTCTTGGTTTAATTTTATTCTAGTACATGGAGTGCGAGCATCATTCCAATGCCACTTACCTCTTTAAAGTTGGTGAGATTCTCAGCATCGAATGAGGTAGTGTTGATGACTCTCTGTCTTTTGTGGTTGGACCTGACTAACAACATTACTTCCATTCCATGATAAATCATGTAAGTTTTTGCCTGGTTGTTAACGATGGTGTGGTTTGGACAACCCATAGGATGGATGAAAGTAGGTTCGCCCAATTTCCTTTTGCTTCTTCGACATTCTTTCCTAGTAGATTTAAGATTTTTGTTGGATGCCTTCACTTATCCATTCATTTGGGGATGATATAAATATGAAAAATTTTTGGCTAATCCCCTGACTTTAGCAAAAATCATTCACCCCATGATCAACAAAATGTGTTTCATTATTTGTAATAAGAATCTGGGGTAGGCCATACTAACAGATGATGTCTCTTCAGATGATTTTTCAAATATAATCTAAATTTGTTTGGATAAGAGCCTTTCATTCTATCCCTTTCAAAAAAAACTTCAAGATGACTTAAAAAAACTTGTGATTGCCCTTCAAATGGGAAAAGGGCTCGAGGATGTGATCTCTTTAAATGATGAAAGGCTAGGAACTGATAATCAGATGTAGTTTTGGTGTTGTAATGGAGCATATTTCTAGCATTGCTTGCATCTTCTTAAAAATTATTCAGATCATTCATAAGGGTTAGCCAAAAGTAGCCTTGTCTCTAAATACAACGTGTTCGTCTAGAATGACATCCATATTAGCCAGAGTGTATCTATTGAAGAAATTTCTTTTGCTAACTTTCAGTAATTTTTCTTAGAAGTAATAAATGGTTAAATTTTAGAAAATTCTACCCTTAATGATAAAATATTATAAAACCATAAACTTTAATCTTTTTAGATTCATTATTTCTTCTGGGAATTTTCTAGTTTCTAGGTTTTCTGGGAAGGAATCCATCCAAAGTTTTTTGCTTTAAGCTTTAACATCCATAGCCTCTTGTTCCTCAATAGTTTGCCGAGAAATCCTTTGATGCATCCCTTCCTCGAAGCTAATGTTCTTTGAAAGAAGGTCTGCTGGTTGAATTTCTCATTGCCTAACATGTCAAATCCTGAAGTCTGTGAACTTTTCAATATGCACTTTTTCTTTCTTTTTGTTTTTGATCATCATCTCTCTATTGACATGATTTATTATCATTTGTGAATTTGACTTTACTACCCAATACTGGGCACCCATTTTAAGAGCTAAGATTAGACCAACCATTAGTACTTATTAATCTACCTGATTGTTCATAGATTCTAACTCAATGATGACCATGTGATATAGATGATCTTCAGTCAAACTGCTCAGTGCCAGACCAGGTCATGCTTTTGCCTTACTCAAGGATATCTAGGTTAAGTCAACAATATCAATTCCTTTACTCAATTCTCCTTTTTTATAAAATTTATTAATAAAATCTACCATAGCTTGAGCTTTAAATGTCGTTTGATGGATTTATATGATTTCAAACTCACTGAGTTCCATAGTCCACTTTAAGGACTAACCAGAGTGTTTGTGTTGAGTGACCACAAATTTGAGTGGATGGTTAGTGATGACCCAAAGTGGGTACATCTGGAATGATTTGATAGCTGACCTATGCACCTAAGAGCCTATCCAGACATACCCTATGTATAGAGAGAAATAGAGCAAAGATTAGATTTTTCATGATATGATACCTGACATATGCACCTAAGAGTACCTGAATTGTGTAGAATATAGGGAATTATTTTCCAAGCTCCTCCAAGACCATGACTGATTTTATGTCTTCTGGTCTAACTCCCAACTAAAGCTAGAGCTCTTCCTTTGGATTCATGCTTTATAAAAGTGGGGGTGAGGAAAGTGATTCTTTTAAGCCTTGGAATGCTTGTAAATATTCAATTAACCAATCAAAGCTTTTAGCTTTCCTCAATATATTAAACAATGTTGTAGATTTGTGGCTTGAATATTAGATGAATCGGTTGAGCAATGTTATTCGATCAATCAAATTTTGTAATTTCTTTAAATCTTGAGGAGAAGCCATATCCAAAAGCACCATTAATTTATCTAGGTCGAATTTTATTCATTTATTGATCCAAGAATATCCAAAGAATTTTTTAGTTGATGCTCCAAATGTGCATTTCAAAGGATTTAACCTCATATTAAATTTTTTAAGCATATGGAATGTTTCTTTTTGATCATTTATATGTTTTTCTGTCAACCAAATTTTAACTTGACATCATCATCATAAACTTCAATAATTTCTTTTTTGATCAGCAAATATTACATCTATCGAACGTTGGTAGGTAGCCTCAACATTTTTAGACTAAATGGCAATATAATATAATATTATATGTCTTATTTTGTGATGAAGAAAGTATTCTCTGCATCTGCAGGGTGCAGTTTGATTTGGTGGAATAGAAGAAGCATCTAAGAAACTTATTATTTTTTGTCAGTGGATTGATCCTTGGCTGTGGACAACTGTCCTTGGAAGAAGCATAGTTCAAATTTATAAAATTTATGCACTTTTTCCATTTACCATTAAGCTTACTGATCCAAAGCACTATATGTGTGTTCTTAGTATGTAAATACTTAAATTTCAAACTCAGACAACAACACAAAAAACTTGACTCGCACCGTCGGTATGTGCTTGAACACTTAATTCTCGACTCAGTGCTTGTCGGCGCTATTTCCGAGGTTTGTGGGGAGTTGCCCGTAAGAAGCTGTTGGTCGCCGAAATTGAAATCTCGCTGCTCGCTTCAGAAGGACGTTGAAGTATGAAATCAAACTGACCCCATATTTTTCATAGTTTAAAATGAAAGAGCACTGTACCTCAAATCTTGTATATATCCCGAAGGATAAACACAAGACTTGAGGATGAGGCTCGATCAAATAAACTAAGGAAAGTATGACGTCCGTTAGGTCTGCAAAACCTTTGTATTTGCTGACAAGTTCCCTTATTTAATATAAAGAATTAAATATGGTTTATATTAAGTTCGGTTCGGACATGCTTCCTATAAGGGTAAGCCTTTATAGTTAATTACATCTTAAATGACTAAAGTCACTTAAGAAGACTCTCGATAAAATTCAAGAAATATTATCTTCAAGGAATTTCAAAGGGTAGAACTTTTCAATGAAATCGGACGTAGAGGTGTAAAAGGAGATTGGTTCAAATTTGGAACATTTTATTGTAGAATCCAAAGGAGGAAGAACTAGGGGATGTCATGGATCCTAGAGGAGAACCTCGGTGACTTCCCAAACTATCCTAATGTTTGGTTTAAATTTAAAGGAGAAAATTTTAAGTGTTTCACCCTACCAATTTTATTAGTTAGAGCTTATATTTGTGTGAAACAATCACACAAATAGCCTGGAAGATATGAGGATTTAAGTCGTGATAAACGACAACCTCAGAATCCTAAGATGAGTTAGGGCTTATAATGTATAGCAGGGCTATGCAAAGTCCTAAAGATGATGTGAGGATTTATGTTGCATAATCAAGCAACCTTGAAGTCCTATGACTTTATTGTTAAAGTCTAAGGAAGGAAGATTGGTTTAGCTGGGGAAGGCAGGTTTTGCTGTTGAAGATGGTCGTGCTGCCCACCATGCCAGCTCCAAGTTCCTCACCGTGACGAGTTTGAATTTTCTAGTGTGTCTTAGCTCCAAGACTCTCAATAAAAATAAAGAAATATTATCTTCAAGGAATTTCAAAGGGTAGGACTTTTCAATGAAATCGGACGTAGAGGTGTGAAAGGAGATTGGTTCAAAATTAGAAAATTTTATTCTAGAATCCAAAGGAGGAAGAACTAGGGGATGTCATGGATCCTAGAGGAGAACCTCGGTGACTTCCCAAGCTATCCTAATGTTTGATTTAAATTTAAAGGAGAAAAATTTAAGTGTTTCACCCTACAAATTTTTTTAGTTATGGCTTATATTCATGTGAAACAATCACACAAATAGCTTGGAAGATATGAGGATTTAAGTCGTGATAAACGACAACCTCGGAATCCTAAGACGAGTTAAGGCTTATATTGTATAGCAGGGCTATGCAAAGACCTAAAGATGATGTGAGGATTTATGTTGTATAAGCAAGCAAACTCAAAGTCCTATGACTTTGTTGTTAAAGTCTAAGGAAGGAAGATTGGTTTAGCTGGGGAAGACAGGTTTTGCTGTTGAAGATGATCGTGCTACCCACCATGCTAGCTCCAAGTTTCTCACCATGACGAATTTGAGTTTTATAGTGTGTCAAGTTATAATTTCAAATCAGTTGGCCTTATGGTTGAAGTTCTTTAAATTTTATGAGGGCATATTAAAGTTGATTAGAGAGACACCGGTTAGGGTCCTACCGTTCCCTCACCCAGACACCACTATTTTCTATTGTATTTACTTAGTCCAAATGAACTTACTAAACCCAACTTAATGAGTTCCATAATTTCATTTAAACCATGGGAAGCCTCGTTAGCAACCATATGTTACCTCCTCCGATGGATTCCCGATCATCTGATAAAGCCATCTTAACTTAGTTGCATTTGTAGTTTTGTGTGATGTATGTGATTAAATTTTGAGTTGTTTTATATTTTGAATGTTGTGGCAGTGGATTTTATCTTGGTTGATTTTAGTTTTGGTTTCGGGCTTTGTTTTTGGTTAACATGCAAGTTTATGTTATTTTCATACATGTAGATAGATGCAAGTATAAAAAAGAAACAATGCAAGCATAAAGAGAAGCATGTAAGGAAAAGGCACAAGAAAGACGGTACTATAAACTGTAAAAGCGTACCTGACGAGTCTTCTCGTTCCACCACTTGAAACTTAAAATTGCATGTGAGGGCATTTATGAAGAGCAGGAAAAGTAAAGTTCTGGTGGTTTTTCTAATTCTATGTTGTATTTTGGTGAGTCCTTAAAAGTTTAATTAAGGATGATTTCATTGAGCAAAGTATATTAAGTTTAATAAACCTCTGAAGTATCCAACAAGTTAGGAGGAAGCAGGTCCATGCCTCCCTCTCACCAACTGGTGAAAAGCCTTGAGTCCATTTAAACTTATTATGTTGCTTAATGTTTCATCCTGTGAATACTTATAATGCTCAGTGAATATTGATGTCTTAATTATCTCTAAGAAAGGGGTAATTATCATTTATCATTTAATTTGAAAATTATGTGAGTGAATTTCCTTAAAGGACAAGTTGGTGTAACCTGAACACTTAGCCAATTTTTTAATTAGGCTTAGTGGTGTTTTAAGGATGTTTGATTATGTTATGTTTATTTCTCTAATCCTCATTTAGTCAATTTTGATTTGGCCTAAGTCACCACTAAGCCCTTAATACCTAGGTGAGTTCTTAATTAGTTTTAAAAAGGTTAAGCTTTAAGTGGTCATGATTCATAATTTGAATTTTTATTTGAAAATCAAAATAGGGGTATTAAGTTGATTAATTATTGACTTCAAAAGTCATACCCCTAAGTCCAAGATCATTTAATTTTAATAAAATTCCAAATTTTAATAATTTAGAAATTTATTAACTTATTTAAGAAGTGAGATTGGTTCCTACCATTTAACCCCTTGTGTTCCAAACATCAAATAAATTGATTAAGATCAGAGGTTGCCCATTTCCCTTCTTGACTTAAGCCTAAATGTTAATTAAGGCTAAATTTCTAAAATTACACATTTTCCCCTAAGGCTCTAACACTTCATAATTTGTCAAATTCAATTCAAATGACTTTGAAATTTTTTTTCTACCTCATTCATGGGTCAATTAGTATATCAGAGGAGAAAATGTGATTTTTAATAATTTAATTTATTTTATATAATTATTTTCATGCAAAAATATGATTTTTCAAAGAAAATTCCTAACTTGACCATGGTAAATTCTAATTCTTTCAAATTTTTACAAGAGGTAGACCTAGACTAGAGAAATCTTTAGACCAAATTTAATGATTTTTTAAATTCTCTATGATTTATCAAAATTATTTAAATTATGGGTTTTTTAATAAAAATAAAATATTTTAAATGATGAAAATTAAGTTTTGTGTCTTTGAAAAATCTCTTTGAGGTTAGAGAACCCAGAGGAGCAAATTTCATATTTTTCGTATTTTTCTTTGACTTATTGAAATTATTTTAGTGAAAACTCATTTTTCGGCTTTAAAAAATTTTTTTTTAAGCTTTGAAATTCAATATCTTTATTTAAAAAATAAGAAAAAATATTCTAATTGTTTCTAAATGATTAGGAAGCAATTTAGGACATTTCCATGGATTTTGTTATTTTTGTGTTTTTTATGAATTTTTAATTATTTAAAATAGGCTAAAAATCAAGCTTTTATTCTAAATATTATTTTATTTTTATAAAATATCTCTGATCACAGAGAACTCAAAAAACTAAGTTTCATAATTTTTTTGAGTTATATTTTAATTCTTAAAAAAATATTTAAATGCCAAAAGTAATGTTTATCTTTAAAAAGCAACTTAAGTTATCAAATGAACTCAAAATATTTTGAAATTTATATAGTGAGTTCTCTAGGTCATAAACCATAGTGGAGATAAAAAATTAAGTCATTTAAATTTTTATATTTTTCAAAATTAATTATTTTAGTGATTTAGTGTTTGTAAAATTTAAGTGCATTTTAAATGACTTGACCCATGAAATTCTTTCCAAAAGATTCTCTGGTCATTGTGGACCTTCCAAAATTTTCTTAGAATTTTCTATTCAATATGTTAATTTCCATGATTATTTTATGGAAATAATATGCAAGAACTTGAAAAATATGGATCTCTATATAGGAACCTCCTCTGACTTTGGAAAAACCAAAGTANATTTTAAATGACTTGACCCATGAAATTATTTCCAAAAGCTTCTCTGGTCATGGTGGACCTTCCAAAATTTTCTTAGAATTTTCTAATCAATATGTTAATTTCCATGATTATTTTAAGGAAATAATATGCAAGAACTTGAAAAATATGGATCTCTATATAGGAACCTCTTTTGACTTTGGAAAAACTAAAGGATGTTTCTCTTGACAGAGGCTACAACATGTCAAAATTTTAAGCCAAGGTGATGGATCAATATGCATGGAGAATCAAATGATCCCAAAAAGTGTTTAATTAATTAAAAATATTTTATGCATCAAATGTACTTGAAATTTACTCCACATTATTCTCCTTTGTTCACTGAGCAAGAGGGTATTTTTATTTTATTTTTGTGATTTTTCTACACAAAGTTAAGAATTTTTTAAGTTTTGGGAGTTTAAATAAATAGAAAAAGCCATATTTTTCTACTTATCCATGTGGCACCATGTAGATCCTAAGCAGGTCCGAAACTCCACGTGGCGCGCTCCTATTTGACGCCACCATCCATGCCAGCAGCCACGCATCCCGTTGTTTATGTAAAGAAGTGTTGTCCGGCTTCATCTTGGCCATCCATTTGATACACACGCGATCGGACGGCGCATGGTCATCGTCCTCAATGGCTTAGGCTGAGAGCCTTCCACCTTCAAGGCTTATGATCTCTCTCATTTCTCAACCAAATCAAGTGAATTTTTTTTTAGAATACTCTTCTTAGTGAGATGAACACATCCGTATGGTTAATGTGTCATGAAATCAAGCACAAGTAAATGGAGAATCAAAATAAGCTCGGGAGGAGGAGAAGTTTTATACCTTTGCTCTGAGAAGAGGGGCTTCAATCTGAGGTAATTAGAATGTTCTTTTGGGGTCCAAGGAGACTAGGGATTAAGCCTCTTACTGTTGTGTAAGGCCTAGGTATGAATTCGACCAAGCTTGATTTCAGGTGTTGGTCTAGAGCTATGGTGGAGGCTATTTCAGAGGGTAGTTTGATGGGGCTTTGTCTTCTCTTGCTGTTGTGAAGGCATGGGTACAAGCAATTGAAGTTTGGTGGAGTTTTGAGAGATGTCCTATTTTTGCCCTAATTTTTAAACTCAAAATTAGGGTTATACAGGGGGAATCAAGGAAGTCGAGTGCTTGGAATGGGCTGTGGAGATCTCAAGGAAGCTCTGTGAGTGATTTGGGAGGCTCTCTTTGAGAAAAAATTTAGCACACCCCCCATGGCCGTGGAGGTGAGTTTTTATAAAAATGGCCATGGGGTGGCTCTAAGGGCACAAGTTTGGGTGCATTGTGGTGCTTAGGTGGAGGGCAAAGGCGCTCTTCAATTTAATTTGGATGAGATGTCCTGTAGGTTTGATTTGGGTGAGGTGCATGGGGGTAGCTCTCAGTTTTGAGCTATTTCGACCACAAGGCTAGCTGGTCGGCCAGGGGGAGATGGCTAGGAGCTCAGGGAACCTAGGGGAATATGTTACAGCAATTTAGTGCAATAATACCTAATTTTGGTAAGGATAACTTAAGCACATGCATTTTTGGAAATAATATCCCTTAATTTGGGGGAACTTTGGTCCATGGCATGATTTAGAAGTTTTCATAGTGTTTGGTCTGGTCACTAAGTCCAACTAATGGCTGGGGTGGAGTTAATTTGGTGTCTTTAGGGTGGTTAGGTCACATTTAGTGCATGGGTCCAAATGGGTGCAAATGACCAAGTCCTAGGTTTGGTCTAGGATATCCATGTCAATTGGCCCAATTAATTGTTTCATTTGGTGTAGATGATCATAAGGAACAACTTTGGTGATGTATGGAAGTGGTCTTGAGCTCAATTAAAGGATCAATTTCAGGGAATTTTGAACTTTAATCAATTTGGTCATGTTGGGCTAGGCTTGGGTCTAGTTTGGGTTAGCTTTGGGCTAAGTCAAAATTGATGGTTGTAAATGGTCAATAGGGACCTCATAAAGAGTTTTCAACATGAATTGGTTTCCAATTTGGAGGTTAAGGATATCAATTGGGTGAAATTTGGGGACTTAGCCAATTTGGGGCTAAATTTGAGAATTTTGGATTTAGGCAAAAATCAAATGGATTTGTGGCTTCACCAAGGCCAATTGATTGTTGATTTTGATGTGTAGTAATGTTCTGAAGATTTTTCAACATTAATTGGGGTCAATTGACTATGCTATAGGTTCAATTTGGTAAGATTAGGTCATATGGTCAAAAATGGGGTTTTGACCTAACTCAAAATTGGGCTCAAATAATGGGCCAATCAGGCTTGGATTTGGTTTAGTTTGGTCATATCAAATGTTAATTTGAGTTTAGGATTGAAATTGGGGTCAATTGAGATCAATTGATGGACATTTGAGTTGGATTTGGGGAAATTTGGGTCTTTAAAGGCAATTTTGGAGATTTTGATTAAAGTTGGTCAAATTGGCCAAATTTGATATGTGGTAGTTGAGAGAAATGAAATTTGAGATATTTGGAATTTATTGAAATTTTCTGGGAATTTTTGGAATTTTTGGGATTTTGGGCTTTGAAGGGGTATTTTGGTAATTTGGCCATCTTTGGAGATTTTGGGTAATTTTGGATAATTGGAGGTTTTCAAAAGTTTTGAGATGAATTTTAATCAAATTTGGGTATTTTAGGTAAACTTGGGAATTTTGTCAAAGTTTAGGGGTGTTTAGGTAATTTGGAATGCTCAAGGGCAAAAGGTTAGGTTAGGTATTTTGGTAGAGTTGGAGTGTGAACTACCATCAATAGGCCATGGACCAATGGAAACCCCATTTTGGGTCCTCTATGTAGTGGTCTTAGCTAAAGCATAGCCCTAGGGCTAGTATGTTTAGGGGACCATCTACATGAGTATCCCAAAAGATTAAGGGACCTAGGCTAGAAATTTGAGTCAGGGTTGTGAGTGGTTGTGGGTGCAGATAAGTGTAGTGAGTGCCTCAGCTCCAGACCAACACCCAGGGTCAACCTTAAGGTCCAACAGTCCTAAGGGTGACTCATCTTGAATTTCCTCTATAGTGACCCCACCTACTAAGTATTTAGAGGTTGAGACCAACATGTGGAACTTCAAGTTGAGTGGAGAAGAGTTTGGAATTTCTAGTAGTGAGGGGACCTTTTCTAGTTTTCTAAGAATAGTCAATAGAAAAATCCCATGGCTAGACCTTAGGCTAATAAAGAGGAAAAAAATAAACCTCAACCAAAAATTAGGTCAACAAATGGACCCCCAATAGGTGTGGTGTGCTGGGCAAGCACACCGCGCTTATTGGCATTGAATGTGGAGATCAACAAAAACCAATACAAACTCCTAAGTCAAAAGACCCAGAAGTATGTGTAGAGTTGTGTGTGTGATTTGTTTCTGCTGGGGAATTAGTAGGTAAGTTTTTGATCAAGTGAAGAAGTAGGGACTCTCGTTGGGGATTGGAGAGTGGACTTTAAGTTATGAAATTTTAAAATGTTCTAGAGGATGGGAACCAGTATGTAAGTGCTGACCCCGATGTGGCAATTAAAATTTAGATATCAATTCAAAGAGAGAGAGAGAGAGAGAGAGAGTTGGAATGTAATGAATGACCTTGAATGTAATGAATCAAAAATGCAGGACCGAGAAATGAAATGTATGTCAATTCTCAAAAGAGAGTGTCGGAATGTAAGGACCGACCTCGAATGTAATGAATCAAAAATCTGAAAATGAGAATTGAAATGTATATCACTTCTTAAAAGGGAGTGTCAGAATATAAAGACCGACCTCGAATGTAATGAATCCAAAATGTAGGACAGAGAATTAAAATGTTTGCCAATTCTCAAAAGAGAGTGTCAGAATGTAAGGACCGACCTCAAATGTAATGAATAAGAAATATGAAAATGAGAATTGAAATGTATATCAATTATCAAAAGAGAGTGTCAGAATGTAAGGGCAGACCTCAAATGTAGTGAATCAGAAATGTGAAAATGTGGATTGAAATGTATATCAATTCGCAAAAGAGAGTATCAGAATGTAAGGACCGACCTTGAAAGTAATGAATCAGAAATGTGAAAATGAGAATTGAAAGGTATATCAATTCTTGGAATGTAAGGACCGACCTTGAATGTAATGAATCAGAAATGTAGGGCTGATTCTAAAATTAGAATTGAAATGTAGTTCAATTCTTAAAAGAGAGTGTCGGAATGTAAGGACCAATCTTGAATGTAATGAATCAGAAATATGAAAATGTGAATTGAAATATATATATCAATTCTCAAAAGAGAGTGTCAGAATGTAAGGATCAACCTGGAATGTAATGAATCAGAAATATGAAAATGAGAATTGAAATGTTTATCAATTCTCAAAAGAGAGTGTCGAAATATAAGGACCGACCTCGAATGTAATGAATCAGAAATGTAGGGTTGATTCGAAAATGAGAATTGAAATGTAGGTCAATTCATAAAAGAGAGTTTGCAGTGTTGAATTTACAGAAATGTATCATGTGAAAAAGTTTGATCCTGTTAAAGCTTCGTGAGTTTTTGTGTAGAATGTGAAATTCTACGGGGATGTGCAGAGAGTTAGTGTAGCTAATGATAGTTGTGCTGCGCGCACAAAGAGTAAGAAATTCCAAAAATGGAAGAATCCACTCAACAAGTTTGTTTTATTTTCTTTGTTTTTTTTATCACATTTAATTTTTCGAAATATGTTTTTAAGGTTTTAATTTTAATTGGTTGATTTTCAAAAGAATTTTGTTTTGTTATTTACTCATGATTATTTTTCATTTATGTTTTATTTATTGTTGAAGATTTGTTATTTTATTCTTTGTTCATTGAAATTCTGAACCATCACATGTTTCGCGGCTTTCATCCATTGCACAAAAAGGCAACTGAACAAAATGCACAATTTGAGAGAAATTTTCATTAATTTGCTCCAAAAGAGATGCCATAAATCAGACATAGGCTAACGCCTCAAAAGGTACATTATGTAATCCATGTCAAAATACATTGAGAATCATCTCATGTTGTGAATACATCGTAGACTGAATATATCAAATATGTGTCATGTTGTTAAAAGAAAGAAAGTGAACCCTCTGTACCAAGTATATTGAGCTCCCGATCAAGCAGACTATCTAAGTCATGCTCCAGGATAAGAGTTCCTTTTTCATGTACTTAGAGGTACAACTATCTCACAGCTCGTATGTAAATAAATCCTCAAATTATGGGTCCTGTTGGAATCCATACGGTATTTCACTGTTGTCCATTCCGCGGAAGGTTATAGACAGCCTACATTGTCGAACTCCTGGAATGCAGTGCTTGGCAATGTCTGCATCATTGCCCTTCAAGACCAAAACTGAACCAACTGGCAATGGAATCTCCACAGCTCGTCTGAATTTGCCATGGCCAACATCATCAATTTCTTTTCCAAATAGAATATTGCTTTTACTCATGAATGAGACCGTGCAAAAAGGTCTCACAAAATCATGATGATCGATGTGCGGGGTAATGCATTCACCTTTTTCATAAATGTTGATGATGCAACTGTTGGGAATGCAAGTACCAGGTAGAATATTCCACTTCACCATTCTCTTAATCATCAATTTTATCATTGGTGGCAACGAATCCACTTGGTCGTATCTAAGGATCCCAGGCGGATTCCTCTGTCAGTCGTTCGTGAAGTTGTAGTAACAGCCGCATTGAATGGTGATTCTTCTCTTTCCCCTCATCCATTTCTTTGGCTCGGAATATGTCCTTTCCATGAGAAGACCCGCTCGGCCTCTATCCTTCAAATCGAAGATACGGTCCAAAATGCTTTTCTCATCACTTTCAGAAAAAAACCTGGTATATAGCTCCAAACCTTCCAATATGTTGACAAACTTCCCTTGAACTTCTTCATAAAACTTAAAATCTCTTTTATTCACCTGAGTTATTTTGTAGTATTCATCATACAAGGAGTCGGCAGTTTTCACGGGCGTTCCTTTCTTCGAGCATTGGCAGGAACCCAAACTCGCGCTGGTTGATCTGGAACATGAGATTCAGCCTCTAGTGGGATGAATGACCCTGTGCTCCATGATATACATTCGTCTATCCCAAGTAGGATATATGGTTCATCTGTCACGAAGTCTGAATTTTGAGACCTGTTAGTGCTTGAAGTATATTCTTCCAATGTACTGAAGTGTTGTAAATGCAGAACATTGCAATCCGGGCATTCTAAAAATGCGCCCGTAAGATATGTCCTGACTGGTACCTCAACATTGCATGTTGGGCAACCCTTGCATAAGATATCTGGAACTAGGAGCACATCTGATTTTGTAACAAATCTTGAGTCTTCATCCTTAGTGAGTAGGCTGGCAGAAGTTTCTCTCAGATCTGGGTCGTAAATATGTACCTCAGGAATGGGGGTAAGAAAATTGTTCATGTCTCTCTGGCATTTGCGTTCCTGTCTGAGAAAGGCTCTCTGCTTCTTTCGGCTGGCATTTCTGTGTTGCGTCCTACGGAGCAGAGTATTCGCTAATCGTTCATTACAGGCGGCTATCAGGTCCCTTGCTGGAGTAGCTACCATGGAGGGCAGACAGATGGGTCCCTCTATCGAATCTAGTTTTGCTATCACGTTTTTACCTTTGCGTGACACATTATCTTGAGTGGTTACCATCAACAGTGAAGGTACTCCCTCCTTTTCTTTACTGCTGACTACGTCCATTAGAGGACCCTCGTAGTCCATATCAACTTGGTTGAAATCCACGTTGAAATCTATGACATCTCCTTGCGGCATCATCTCCTCATTCAGTGCGAGGTACCAGCCATCTTGGAAGGCAAAGATCAGCCTCTATCCTGATATTTTTCTACGGACGACAGGAAAAGCGTCAGTGGGCCGAAGCTTGGCATGAACAAGAACAAAAAAAAGTATTCATTAAAGTAAATTCTTGTTTGTTTTGATGAAGAGGATTATTCATTTTATGTGTGAGTTTCGTTTAATTTAGTAGTGTATTTAAATTCAAAAGTAGAAAAGAGAATGTGTGAAGTTCAAAAAAAAAAATTTCACGAAATTTTCATTATAATGAGGTTAATTACAAAGTTTGGACCAGGACATAGATATTTGGCCACATAGATAACCCTAAAATAATTAAAGTTTCAAAGTTTCAAAGAAAGTAGAGGCAAGCGGCATTGAGCAGCATCAAGTTACGTAATAGGTTTTCAGGTATCATCCATTTATCGGTAACATGGGTCTTTCGCCCTAGAAGACCACTAACTGGTAGACTCCTCCTATATAGACCTTCTCAATGACAATTGGTCCCTCCCAAGTTGGCTTGAATTTTCCTACTATTTTGCGGCGTACAAGAATAGGTCTTTTGAGCACAAGCACGAGGTCACCAACTTTGAATGTCCTTGGGCAGACAAATTTGTCATGGGCTTGTACCATCTTCACCTCGTAGAGCTCCAAATGTTGTTGGGCTTCTAGTCATTTTCCCTCGAGTTCTTCAAGTTTGAGTTTTGCACTTTCTTCCTTTGTGAGTTGGTTGACAACGATGACTCTGAGAAATGGTGTCTGGACCTCTAGCGGTAACACGACCTGACCCCATACATGAGCGCATAGGGTGTACACCGAGTGAAAGGCTTCTAATAGTTTGTTGTGGCAATCCCTTTTGTTTTCATCCAGTGTTTTCTTCAAAATTTGTACCAATGTCTTGTTGAAAGCTTCAGCTAGACCAATTGCTCTGGGATAGTAAAATGTAGAGTATCTTCAATCTATCCCATGTCTTCTGAAAAAGTTGTTGATCTTTGTACTTTTGAAAGTTGTCCCATTGTCAGAGATTATTCTTTGTGGTACTTTGAAACGGTAAACGATTTGGCTTTTGGAAAATTGAAGGACGTGCTGTGTCGTAACCTCACGTAACGGTACTGTCTCTGCCCATTTGGAGAAGTAATCTATAGCGGAAAGTATAAACCTGTGTCCTTTGGAAGATGGAGGGTCTATCGAATCAATTATGTCTGCGCCGCAAAACTCGAATGACCACGAGGCAACAGTTGCGTTTATTCTTAGTTTATTTGATCGAGCCTCATCCTCAAGTCTTGTGTTTAGCCTTCAAGATAGATACAGGATTTGAGGAATAGTGCTCTTTCTTTTTAAACTATGAAAAATATGGGGTCAGTTTGATTTCATAATTCAATGTCCTTTCAAAGCGGGCGACGGGATTTCGATTCCGGTGATCGACAGCTTCTTACGGGCAACTCCCCTCCAACCTCGAAATAACGTCGATAGAGAGTCACCATAAATGACAATGTTTGTTATATCCATTGAGATTGACAATTCCAATCCGGTGATTAAAGCTTTATATTCTGCTTCATTGTTGGTGCAAGACTGTGTCAGGTGGTATGAGAACCTCATCATATCCTTATCTAGTGTAATAAAGATCAAACTGATGCCTGCTTTGCCTGGTATAACTATGATTGATCCTTTATCTTTCGTGGCCGATGAAACGCCATCGAAGTACATTTCTCAGCGCAGCGCACTAGAAAATTCCATTTCTAGTATTTGCTCGTCTGGTAACTCGTCGTTGAAAGAGGACCCAGCTGGCAGTGGGTGTGTAGCGAGAAAATCTGCTAGTATTTGTCCCTTGATAGCACGAAGGGGAACAAAGGTTATATCAAATTGCAGTAAGATCATTGACCATCTTGCCAAACGTCCGGAGAGTGTTGGTCGGGTCATCAAATATTACAATGGATTAACTTTCGAGATTAGGGTAATCTTATGAGAAAGCATGTAATGTCAAAGCTTTTAAGAGGCAAAAATTAACGCCACACAATGCTTTGCAATATGTGGATACCTTATCTCCGTCGATATTAGACGACGACTCAAATAGTAGAGTGCATTTTTTTTACCCTCATCATTGACTTGGGCTAAGAGGCCTCCGAGAGAGTCATCCAAAGCCGCGGTATAAAGTATCAATGGTTTCCCTGGGATAGGGGCTGCCAAAACAGGAGGTGTCATTAAATATTGTTTAATATCCTCAAAGGCAATCTGACATTTCTCTTCCCAAAAAAATTTGGCATCCTTTTTAATTAATGTCGAGAAAGGCTGACACCTACCTAATAGATTAGAAATAAAGTATCTCAGATATGTCAACTTCCCCTGGAAGGAATGTAGCCGTTTCAAGGTTTTAGGAGGAGGCATTTCCAAGATAACTTTAATCTTATTCGGGTCGTTCTCGATTCCTCGATCTTGGACAACGAATCCCAGAAATTTCCTGGAGGTAACGCTAAAGGCACACTTTAAGGGATTCATTTTACGGTCATATCGTCGTAACCGTTCAAAAGCGATCCTCAAATCTTACAAATGGTCTATTTTTGTTTACTTTTGATGACCAAATCATCCACGTAGCATTCTACTTTGTTGTGAATGAGGTCATCAAAAATCTTTGTCATTGCACGCTGATATGTTGCACCGATATTCTTTAGGCCGAACAACATCACTGTGTAGCAGAAAATTACAATCGATGTTTTGAAAGCTGTAAGTGCTGCATCCTTGGGAGCCATCTTGATTTGGTTGTATCCCGATGATCCATCCATCAAGGAGAAAATTTCATGTGTTGAAGCGATATCCACCATCATCTCTGGTATATGTAGTGGAAACTCATCTCTTGGGCATGCCTTGTTCAAATCTCTGAAGTCGACACAAACGTGAATCTGCCCATTTTTCTTTTTAATAGGTACAATATTAACCAACCATATGGAATACTGCTCCTCTTTCACAAAGTTGGCATCTATCAACTTCTTCACTTCGGTGTTGACTTGTTGTTCTATTTCAAGGCACATTCTCTTGGGAGCTTGTTTTACTGGTTTTATATTCTCGTCCACCCCAAGTTCATGGACTGCAATCGCTGCTGACAGTCCAAACATTTCATCGTAGCTCCATGCGAAGCAATCTTTGAATTCTGTTAATAGTTTGACCAATTTTGCAGATTCTTCGTCATCAAGTAGAGAACTTATAAATGTAGGCAGGGGTCGTTCTTCAGTCTCGAGGTTAATCTCTTTCAATTCATCGATAGTAGATTTAATTTCCTCCTTAAATTTTGGCAGAGCATATTCTATTGGTTGATCAGTAGAGTCATCCTCTACATCGAGGCAATCTTCTTTTGAATCACTAGTAACAACCATGCAAAATTCAGAATCATCGACTGGTCCAACTGTACCAAATCGAAGACCTTCTTTTGAATTGGGAGTTTGAATTTTAGTATTCCATAGTTTTTCAAAAATTTGAAATTTATCTTTTGGTATTTTTTTTGGTAAGTGTCCCTATTGAATTAACTTTTGAACACAAGGCGAGAAGTAACCAAAAGGCAATTCCATTAATTCAATAGAATCAACATCCAAATTTACATGTTTTTCAAGCTCAGTAGAGGTAGAAGCACGGTAAAATTTGATCGTCTTTGAACCAACACTACGGACTTCCTTGACCTCTAAACTCTCAATATTTTGAGGGAGAATTGGAGTAATGGTCATAGCATTCACATAGTGGTTTATTCGATCATACATTGTTTCATATTTATTCTTCTCTGTATTTTCTAGGGATATCTCATACTGAAGTTTCTTCTGCTTTTTCATCATTATTTCATCTTCAAAACTGTCTTCATCTCCAATGTTGACATTAGCCTAGTCCGTTCAACAATTAAATTGATCTTTCCTCATCCACGTCCCCAGCCTCAACCTCGAGGGCGTGAACTAGAAGAACTTCCACCAACTCGTTGTAAAATAGTGGTAGAAGGTTGTTGAAGCAGAGTTGTTTGGCTTCCTCTTTGTGATTCTTTTAAATCTTCATTTTTATTTATCAAAATCTTGCGCGAGAAGACAATTATTTTTGGAGGTGTGTAGTAGACAACATCTTCATTGATAGCAACTTCATGTACTGAAAATGGTTGTAGGTCTCCCTTGATGCAATTTTCTTGACCATCTTTGTGGTATTAAATGCACTGGTGTAAAGATGATGGAACCATATTGTGCTCATGAATCCATGGTCGACGCAATAGAGCGTTAAAAGAGGTCTTGGCGTCGATGATACGAAGTTTAGCGGTTTTCACAAGTTCTCCAACCTTCATAAGTAATGTAATTGACCTGAGGGCTCTTTCTCCCTTTAGGTTGCAACCTCTTAACATCATTTTATCGGTTGTAAGCTCTTGAGCTTCAATATCTAAATAGACCAATGTTCGTAGGCTCATCAAGTTAAGAGATGCCCCATGATCCACTAAAACTTTAGATAACACAAATCTGCTAATGTTGACGAGATGAAGAGTGGACGGTTGTGGTCGGCGGTACCGATCAGCAAGTATTCAACTATGAAGGTTACCCCTGACTGTTCTCTCAACAGGAAAACTTCATCTGAGGATGTGCTAGCTAACTGAGCTAAGCAAATTTTAGGATCAAGCAAAGCTGTAACCAGAGATTCTCTCATCTCCTTTGACAAGATCAGAGCGTCGTAGATGCTTAGTCGGGCAGGCAACTTCCTAAAAATGAGCTAGCACGTTGTAGTCTACTTTGTAGGATCCTCCAATTTTATCTTGATCATTTGGTTCTTCCACTGGTGGAGGTGGGGGTTTCTCTTCTCGAGTCATTATCTGTTTTCCTTTATCTGCTGGAGATATTCTCGTGGTAACACTTTTTTGCTCCTTAAGTTAACTTCTGTGATTTCTTCTTCTTGAGATATCATTGTTGATTCTTCTAGTGTCTTTTCCTCTTCATCGGAGAGATCTAAGTTAATGGCAAGCGGTGCACCGTGATGCTCGCGTGTTGGCTCTTCATTATCGGTGCTGTCGTAAGTAGTATTATTGATGTCTTCTTTGGACTTGACAATGAGTTCATCAGACTCGAGTATGATTTGAGGATCATTTTGAGAATCAAGATCAAAGCTAGATCGGTCATAATCAGTTACGTTATCACCAGAAATAGTCAAAATGTAGCCAAAATCACAATCATTATATTCAAAAGACCCCAGAGGGACAAAAAGATAATCATACAAAGTCAAGTGTTCGAGGATTTGCTTCCCCAAATTTGAGAGAACCAATCTAGTAGAGGCAACCCCTATCCTACCCCCATGCTATCAATATTGGCAGTGACGCTTTTATTCTTCTTGTTCTTTGTCCTTGACGATGACTGATCTCCTGATGAAACCTTCATCTCGGGCTCGGTATGTTGCGGACTCTGAATTGGGGCTTCTTTTGATGCAGATTATATCTTATTCAGTATTTTCTTGGACGATCTGCTCCAGACCTCATTCCATTCTTCTTCAGTATTTGTAGAAGCTTGTTTCAATGAATCCTGTTTTTAATTAAGGACCCTCTTAAGTTCATCCCAATTTGTACTCCATCCATCTATTCCGACATGCGGATCAATTGGGGAGATTGGCCCGGCCGAAATCATGTTTATGGAACCTTTCTTAGGTTATTTTAAATATTCTTTCAGGATTTTAATGTTCTCTTCTTTGAGGTTCTTCTTGAGATAGTCCTTAAAGATGAAACACTTGTCTATAGTGTGCCCAGGCAACCGGTGGTATGAGCAATAATTTGGTTCATTCTTCTTATCCACTTCTTCGGGTTTCTTTGGATCATGTAGTTTTAATTCTGGTTTCTTCATCGGGCTTTTGAATATTTTAGGTATGGCTTCATCATTGAAAGAATACAAAACTTTCTATCGCTCTAACAAGGATATTCTTTTACCCACTGTTCGAGGTGATCCCTCCTGAGGAGGTCGTTGGTTGGATTGACTGCTATGTTTTTGAGAGTACTGTAACAAAGACTGACGATGTTCTTCTACATAAATCTTTATCGGCTACTTTCTTTTGTTGACAGTCGTGACTACTCCTGATTTCTTTTCGAGCACTCTGATCAACTTTGCCTTTTCATGTGGCTCCATGTGCTTCATTTCTTCGTGAGAACTGCTGGCTTTACTGAGTAGCTTCTCGAAGGATTTGATGGTGAGTCCCTTAAGCATGAAAGCTACTAGCCCATGAATGCTCTTGAGTAGAATATAAATTGCTTGATGTTTCTGTAGCTGAGGTTCACATTTCATGCTAAGGTTTCTCCACCTCAAAATATTGTCTGCCAAGGTTTCATTAGGCTTCTGCTTCTCCATCATGAGCTCTCCAATAGACACATGATGTTGTGCCCCGACAAATTATTTCACAAATAACTGTTCCAACTCAAAAAATATTTTAACTGGCCCATTGAGCAAGTCAGCGTACCAATCGAAAGCAATTCCTGACAAGCTACTAACGAATTGCTGGCAGAGTAGAGCTTCATTATTCCTCATGTTGCCACAAATGGCTCAGAAATGTGCTATGTGCTATCTGAGATTTTTCGGTCCCAATGAATATCCTGAAGTTTGGGGCCACAAAACCCATTGGGAAAGTTACTACATCAAACTCCTCTGGGTAAGGTCTACTATTTACGACTGATGCACCGACCTTAGATTGGGCTAAGGCGTCCTGCACTTGTTCAACCATTTACTTGAATTCATTTTTTGGCATGACATCTGATGGAGATTCTTTCTTTGGTTGTTCATCTTTGTCTACTGAAGTAGCCTCTCTTCTTTCATCTGTGATGTGTATGATTTCTGGCTGATTAATCTCTAGAGAAGCCAATCTCCGTGCTTTTGATTGCCCCAGAATGGTGGCCATGCTGGTCATAGCTGCAGTCATCTCTTCTATTCTTTTCTCAAGTAGACTGACTTGCTCATCCCTTAGGAGGATAACCCTGCTATCCCTGATACTGCTAAGGGAAAAGAGGTGATGGTCATTGAAGATTCGACTGAAGGATTAACTATTCCGCCACCCTTGTTTGAGATCAGGTCAAGCTCAAGGACTGTACCACTGATCCGAACTCAAAGGAGGAACCGCAATAGAAGAGTTCGGAGGGTCATCAAAGCCTAGACTCCTGAAAACACACCCGTTGAGGGGGAGCCTCATCAAGTTGAAGAGGTACTACCGGAAATTTATCCACTTCTACGAGGGAGTATATTCCATCCTCTGACAGATACTGATGGATATGAAAGTATCCAAAAGATTGTTGCCGCATTATCATCACTTCATGGACATGGTGAGGAGGGAAAGAAATTCATCCCCATCAACTGAGTTTGTGTAGCCTTCAGAAGGCTTGCTACTAAAGACGGATGTTCTGTTATTGAATTACATAAACGAGTGGGACATGCAATTTCCCCTCATATGAAAAATGAAATTTTGAAGGATGTTAAGTCCGCTAGAAAAACTCATAAGTCGACTATAAAGTCACCAACCCGTGTTCCCGTCTGGCTCAGTTTGGGAAACCAAGTTAATACTGCTATAGTCACCACAGACCATACCACCACCAGGACCGCCGGCCGATTAAGTCAAGACTGGGTCCAAGAAGTTTACCAGTCATTCCTGCAATCAAGGAAAGAAAGATAAGATGATTACCTGACACTGTAGCTGGTCTACACCACGGGGAGCATACCTTCCCTCGACATGTCGATGTCTCTACTAAGGCGTTCCGTCCTGAGACATCATCGTCAAAGAAGAAGAGGGTATGGGTACCCAAGGTCGCTGCACCGATATAGTTCAGTGAGCCTGCAAGACAGGAAGTAAAACCAGTGCCTGAAATATTTGACATCGTCGCGACAATAGCCAAGGAGATGGAGGAACAAGTAGAGGATTTCCATTAAGGTCGTCCAGATGTTAAAGCAATCAAGAATCGATAATTGAGGAAAAAAGTTGAGAAACTCGAGATCGAGATTTCTAAGTTAGCTCGAGAGCATGGAGTTTCCGTCAATAGTGAAAATGAAGATTTTGATTACAGTGATTACTTGGAGGAGGATTTCATGGATGTCCATGTGATCAAAACCAGAGCTACCACATCTGCGAACGAGGCTCAACCTCACACTGAAGAAAACTCCATAGACAAGCTATGTAGGGTTATCCTCCTAAGGGATGAGCAAGTTGTTCTACTAGAGAAAAGAATAGAAGAGATTACTGCTGCTATGACCGTCATGGCCACCATTCAGGAGCAAGCACAAGCACCAAGGTTAGCTTCTCTAGGGATTAATCAGCCAGAAATCATACACATCACAGATGAAAGAAGGGAGGCTACTTCAACAAAAAAATATGAAACCAAAAAAGGATTCTCCATCAGGTGCCATGCAAGAAAAAGAGTTCAAGAAAATTGTTGAACAAGTACGGGATGCCTTAGCCCAGTCCAAGGGCGGTGCATCAATTCAAAATGGTAGATCTTACCCGAAGGAGTTCGATGTCGTCCCTTTCCCCAAGGATTTTATGGCTCCAAACTTTAAGATATTCGATGGGACTGGAAATTCCAGACGACACATAACACATTTTCGAGCCAGTTGTGGCAACATGAGGAATAACAAAGCTCTACTCTGCCAACATTTTGTCAGCAACTTGTCAGGGATTGCTTTCGACTGGTACGCTGACTTGCCCAACGGGTCAGTTAAAACATTTTCTGAGTTAGAACAGTTTTTTGTGAAAAGATTTGCTGGGGCACAGCATCATGTGTCTATTGGAGAGCTCATGATGGAGAAGCAGAAGCCTAATGAAACCTTGACAGACTATATTTTGAGGTGGAGAAACCTTAGCATGAAATGTGAACCTCAGCTACAGGAACATCAAGCGATTAAGATTCTACTTAAAAGCATTCATGGGCCAGTAGCTTTCATGCTTAAGGGACTCACCATCAAATCCTTGGAGAAGCTACTCGGTAAAGCCAGCAGTCTTCAAGAAGAAATGAAGCACATGGAGCCCTATGAAAAGGCTAAGCTAACCAGAGTGTTCGAAAAGAAATCAGGAGTAGTCCCAACTGTTGACAAAAGAAAGCAGCAATAAAAATATATGTAAAAGAGCATCGTCAGTCTTCGTCACAGTACTCTCAGAAACATAGCAATCAATCCAACCAACGGCCGTCTCAGAAGGGATCACCTCGAACAGCGGGTGAAAGAGTATCCTCCTTAGAGCGACAGAAAGTTGTTTATTCCTTCAAAGATGAAGCTGTACCTAAAATATTCAAAAGCTTGATGAAGAAACAAGAATTGAAACTACCTGATCTAAAGAAACCCAAAGAGGAGGATAAGAAAAATGAACTGAATTATTGCCCATACCACCGGTTACTTGGACACACTATAGACAAGTGTTTCATCTTTAAAGACTGGCTCGAGAAGAACCTCAAGGAAGAGAATATAATAATTGTGAAGGAGTATTTGAGAGAACCTAAAAAAGGTTCCATAAACATGATTTCAGCTGAGTCAATCTCCCCAATTGATCCATATGTCAGAACAGATGGATGGAGTACAACTTGAGATGAACTCAAGAGGGTCCTCAATCGAATACAGGATTCAACAAAACAAGCTTCTATGAACACCGAAGAAGGATGGAATGAGGTAAGGAGCAGATCATCCAAGAAGATACTGAACAAGCTACAGTCTGCATCAAAACAAGCCTCCATTCAAAGTCTGCAGCATACCGAGCCCGAGATGAAGATTTCACCAAAAAATTCGTCATCGTCAAGGACAAAGAATAGGAAAAAGAAAAGCGTCACTGCCAAGATTGATAGCATGGGGGGTAGGATAGGGGCTTCCTCTACTCGACTGGTTGCCTCGGATTTGGGGAAGAAAATCCTCGAACCCTTGACTTTGTATGATTATCTTTTTGTCCCTCCGGGGTCTTATGAATATAATGATTGTGATTTCGGCTACATTTCGACTATTTTTTTTAATAATGTGACTGATTATAACTAAGCTAGATGCGATCTCGACCCCCAAAATGATCCTAAAATTGTACTTGAGTCCAATGAACTCGTTGTCAAGGCCAAAGAAAAACTCAATGATATCATTTACGACAACACCAATAACGAAGAGCCAACCCTCGAGTATCATGGTGCACCATTTGCCATCAACTTAGACCTCTCCGATGAAGATGAAAAGACACCGGAAGATTTAATAATGGTATCTCAAGAAGAAGAAGTCATAGAAGTCAACTTAAGGAGCGGAAAAGTGTTACCACAAAAAAACAGCTCCAATAGACAAAGGAAAACAGATAATGACTCGAGAAGAGATACCCCCACCTCCGCCAGTGGAAGAACAACATAATCAAGATAAGATTGGATGATCGTACAAAGTAGACTACAACGTGCTAGCTCATCTTAGGAAGTTGCTTGCCCCACTAAGCATCTACGATGCTCTGATCCTGTCAAAGGAGATGAGAGAATCTCTGATTGCAGCTTTGCTTGATCCAGAAATTTGCTTAGCTCAGTTCCCTAGCACATCCTCAGATGAAGTTTGCTCTTTGAGAGAAAAGTCAAGGGTAACCTTCACAAATGAAGACTTGCTGCTTGGTACCGCCAACCACAACCGTCCGCTCTACATCTCCGTCAACATTGGCAGATTTGTGTTATCCAGAGTTATAGTGGATCCTGGAGCATCTCTTAACTTGATGAGTCTACAGACATTAGCATATTTGGACTTCGACGTTCAGGAGCTCATCCCCGATAAGATGATGTTAAGAGGATTCAACTAAAAGGGAGAAAGAGCCTTTGGATCAATTACATTACTCATGAAGGTCGGAGAACTCGTAACAACCGTTAAATTTCATATCTTCGATGTCGAGACCTCTTTTAACGCTTTATTGGGTCGACCATGGATTCATGAGCACAATATGGTTCCATCATCCCTACACCAGTGCATTAAATACCGCAAAGATGGTCAAGAAAATTGCATCAAGGGAGATCTACAACCATTTTCAGTACATGAAGTTGGTATCCATGAAGATGCTGCCTACTACGCGCCTCTAAAGAAGACTGTCTTCTCGCGCGAGATTTTGACAAACAAAGATAAAGATTAAAAAGGATCAGAAAAAGAAGGCCAGGCAACTCCACCTCAACCACTTTCTACTACTCCCTTACAACGAGTTGGTGGAGGTTCTTCTAGTTCACACATCCGAGGTCAACGCCGAGGACGTGGAAGAGGAAAGATCAATTTAATTGTTGAACAGATTAGGCCAACTATCAACATTGGTGATGAAGACAGTTCTGAAGATGAAATAATGATGACAAAGCAGAAGAAACCTTAGTACAAGATATCCCTAGAAGATACAGAGAGGAATGAATATGAAACAATGTATGATAGAATAAAGCACTATGTGAATACTATGACCCTTACTCCGATTCTTCTGCAAAAGGTTGAGAGTTTAGAGTTCAAGGAAGTTCATAGTGTTGGTTCAAAGCCGATTAAATTTTACTGTGCTTCTACCTCTACTGAGCTTGAAAAACATGTAAATTTGGTGTTGATTCTAATGAATTAATGGAATTACCTTTTGGTTACTTTTCACCTTGTGTTCAAAAGTTAATTCAATAGGGACACTTACCAAAACAAATGCCAAAAGATAAATTTTAACTTTTTGAAAAACTATAGAATGTTAAAACCCAAACTCCCAATTCAAAAGAAGGTCTCGGGTTTGGTACAGTTGGGCCAGTTGATGATTCTGAATTTTGAATGGTTGTTACAAGTGAGTTAGAAGAGGATTGTCTCGATATAGAGGATGACTCTGCTGATCAACCAATAGAAGATGCTCCGCCAGAATTTGAGGAAGAAATTAAATCCACCGTGGATGAATTGAAAGAGGTTAAGCTCGGGATTGAAGAATGACCCCGACCTACATTTATAAGTTCTCTACTTGATGACGAAGAATATGCAGAACTAGTGAAACTATTGGCAAAATTCAAAGATTGCTTCGCATGGAGCTATGATGAAATGCCAGGGCTGTCAGTAGAGGTTGCAGTCCATAAACTTGGGGTGGACAAGAATGTAACCACAGTAAAACAAGCTCCAAGGAGAATGTGCCTTGAAATAGAACAACAAGTCATTACCGAGGTGAAGAAGTTGGTAGACGCCAACTTTGTTAAAGAGGAGCAGTACCCCGCGTGGTTAGCCAATATTATACCAGTTAAAAATAAAATTGGACAGATCCGCGTTTGTTTCGACTTCAGAGATTTGAACAAGGCATGTCCAAAAGATGAGTTTCCACTACCTATACCAGAGATGATGGTGGACATCGCTGCGACATGTGAGATTTTCTCCTTCATGAATGGATCATCGAGATATAACCAAATTAAGATGGCTCCCGAGGATGCAGCGCTTACAGCTTCAAAACACCAATTAGAATTTTTGCTACACAGTGATGTCGTTCGGCCTAAAGAACGCCGGAGCAACTTATCAGCGTGCAATGACAAAGATTTTTGACGACCTCATTCACAATCAAGTAGAATGCTACGTGGATGATTTGGTCATCAAAAGTAAATGAAAAATAGACCATTTGTAATATTTGAGGATTGTGTTTGAACGGTTACGACGATATGACCTTAAAATGAATCCCTTAAAGTGCGCCTTTGGTGTCACCTCTAGGAAATTTCTAGGATTCGTTGTTCGTCATTGGGGAATCGAGATCGTCCCGGATAAGATTAAAGATATCTTGGAAATGCCTCTCTCTAAACCTTGAAATAACTACATTCCTTTCAGGGGAAGTTGGCATATCTGAGATGCTTTATTTCTAATCTCTCATGTAGGTGTCAGCCTTTCTTGCCATTGATTAAAAAGGATGCCAAATTTATTTGGGAAGAGAAATACCAGCGGGCCTTTGAGGACGTTAAACAATATTTAATGACACCTACTGTTTTGGCAGCCCCTATCCCGGGGAAACCGTTGATACTTTATACCGCGGCTTTAGATGACTCTCTTGGAGCCCTCTTACCCCAAGTCAATGGCGAGGGAAAAGAAAATTTTCTCTACTACTTGATTCGTCGTCTAATAAAATCACCCTAATTTAGATGAAGATAAGGTATCCACCTATTGAGAAGCGTTGTCTGACATTAATTTTTTCAGCTCAAAAGCTTAGACATTACATGCTTTCTCATAAGATCACCTTAATTTTGAAGGTTAATCCATTGTAATATTTGATGACCGACTAACACTCTTCGGACGTTTAGCGAGATGGTCAATGATCTTATTGCAATTTGATATAACTTTTGCGCCCCTCCGTGTTATCAAGGGACAAATTTTGGCAGACTTTCTTGCTGCACAGCCACTTCCAGCTGGGTCCTCTCTCAACGACGAGTTACCAGACGAGCAAATACTACAAATAGAATTTTTTAGTGCACAACGCTGGGAAATGTACTTTGATGGTGCTTCGTCAGCCAGGAAAGACAAAGGATCAGGCACAGTTATACCAGGCAAGGCAGGGATTAGTTTGATCTTTATTACGCCAGATAAGGGTATGTTGAGGTTCTCATACCACATGACAGAGCCATGCACCAACAATGAAGCAGAATATGAAGCTTTAATCACCGGATTGGAATTGGCAATCTCAATGGATATAACAAACATTGTCATTTATGGTGACACTCAACTTATCATCTAGCAAGTCGCTAGACAATACAGAGTTCTGAAACCAAGACTAGCAGAATACCATCAGTACACAATGAAGCTCCTGGAACAAATCCCTTACGTGACTTTCCACCGGATTCCTCAGAGAGATAATGCCCATGCCGACGCTCTAGCAAAACTCGCTAAGGAAATGATGTGTCCCCCGGAGTTTCCATTTAAGTCACGGTGCAAGGAAGACGAGTCTTGTCTCAAAAAGACTTCGAAACTCTACGCAAACTTGGAAAAGAAGAATAATAAATATAGTTGCAGACATCAACGAAGATTGGCGCAAGCCATTAATAGAATATTTGCATATTGGAAAGTTGCTAGAGGACAAGTCTGAGGGGCACCACATCACAAGAAGGGCCATGCCTTACGCCCTGGTGAGAAATGTTCTCTACAGAAGATCATTTGACCAAATGTGGCTACAGTGTTTGAGCAGAGCTGAGGTACAGAATATTGTCAAAAAAGTACATGCCGGATTGTAGTGAAAAGATGCTTTTTCATATTAGAGAACTTCATCACATAAACATAGTTTAGTAGTTAATGTTTTAAACATTGCATTAAAATTTTGCTAGTATTAATTTTGATAGTATCTCAAATATTCAAAATTAGTGACAGTAATTTCATTTTATTTCTATGAATTTCCTAGTTAATTTATCATTTCAAATTAAAGTCTTGCTTGAAGGATTGATATTTGGGACTTAAATTGAAAGTCTTATATTACTTGATAATGATATAGATACTTGCGTAGAATTTCAACATTAAGTGCTTAATGTTAACATTTATAAATTGCAACATCATGATTTTGGCACCGTTGTAAAGCAGAGTCAGCTTTATAAAATTTACACAACTATAATTTCTGAGATCAAGAGCACAAATTTGCTGATGCTGATGAAGATGTTGAATGGTCTATTGTGATTGGTAGTATCAAGCAGCAAGTCTTCATCAGTGATGGTCACCCCAGGTTGTTCCTTTAATGAGAATACTTGATCCAAGGATGTGCTGGCCAACTGTGCTAGGCAAAATTTTGGATTAAGTAGGGCCATTACCAGAGATTTTGTTATCTTCCTTGATAGAATCAGAGCATCATAAATACTTAGTTTGGTTGGCAATGTCCTAAGATGAGCTAGTACATTATAATTCACTTCATAAAGACCTCGAATTTTAACTTGATTATCTATCTCTCCTACTCGCGGAGGCGGAGGTAGTTCTTCTCAAGTGGCTATTTACTTTTATTTGTCCATTAGAGCTATCCTTTAGGGTAATACCTTCCTACTTCTTATTTTTTTCTCTAATTTTATCTTGTTTTTATGTTGTAGCCAATTCTTTCGGTGCCATTTTTGAATCTGAAAATTTCAAGTTGGTTTATATCGTGGTTCCTTGACACTTGAGGACTGGCTACTCAGTTTTAGAACTGTCATATCCGGTGTTGTTGAAAACTTCTTCATTTCCATTAGTAGGCTTATCATACTTAAGTATGATTTGAGGATCACTTTAGTAATCAAGATCAGAGTTAGATATGTCACATTCACTTACGATATCACTAGAGACAGTTAAATCATAACTTAAATCATAATCATTATCTTTAAAAAACCTCATTGGTGCAAAAAGATAGTCACACATGGTCAGCAGTTTGAGGAATTTCTCCCCCGAATCCAAAACAATCTATTTAACATTGACAACCCCTATCCTATCCCTCACGCTATCGGTCTTCATCTCATGCACAATCTCATTCTTCTTCTTCTCTGACTATGATGAATTCTCCAGTGTGATCTCCATCTTTGGTCTAGTAGGTTGTAGACTCTGAATGGCGACTTGTGCTAATGTGGCCTGAACTTGATTCAGTATCTTCTTGGATGATGTGCTCCAAAATGTGCTCCAACCACCTTCCTTTGAATACAGCTCTGTTGGGGTGATTGGTTCGACCTAAATCATATTTACAGAACCTCTTCAGTTTTTTTAAATATTCTTTCATAATTATTATATTTCTTTTTTTAAGGTTCCCCTCAATACAATCCTTAAAATAGAAACTTCTTTCGATGGTGTGTCCAAGGAGTCTGTGATATGGACAATAGTTGGGATGATCCTTCTTATCAACCTCTTCTAGCTTCCTCAGCTCCGACAATCTAAAATAAGAATTTTTTTATCAGATTTCTAAACATCTTTGGCACAACTTCATTGTTTAAAGAATATAACATGTTCTTCTACTCTACAAATGTTAAACCTTATCTATCATCTGTCTGATATGTTCTTTGCAGATCTGACTGCTTCGTCTCTGCTGCTACTAACAAAATTTTTCATGCTGTGATGACTGCTGAGAACCATGATGAGACTACTCAGTTTGAATCATTATTAACTGCTTGCACTTATCAACTATTTCTACTATCCTAGATTTCTTCTCAAATATGTTGACTATTATGGACTTCTCAGTCTTTTCTTGGGACTCCATATGCTTAACCTCTTCCTGTAAGCTACTGGCCTTGCTGAGTAAATTATGAAACAGCTTGATTGTGAGTCCCTTGAGCATGAAAGCTTCTAGTCCATGATTTACTTTGAGAAGAATCTCAATCTCATGTTGTTCCTATAATTTAGGTTCACACTTCATGTTCAAGTTTCTCCACCTCAAGATATAGTCCATCAAGGTTTTGTTAGGCTTCTATCTTTCTACTACAAGTTCTCCGATGGTGACATGGTTTTGCGCAACAACAAACCTCATCACAAATAAATGTTCTAACTTGGAAAATTTCTTTACTGATCTATTGGGCAGCCAGACATAGCAGTCAAATGCTATCCCTCATAAATTGTTGACGATTTGATGGAACAATAATGCTTCATTGTCTCTGGTATTACAACTAGTTTTGAAGTGGGCTATATGCTGGCAGGGATTCTTGTTCTCATTGAATGTCTTAAAGTTTGGTGACAAAAAGCCCTTAGGGTAGGGCACAACATCAAATTCATCTTGGAAAGGTCTGACCTTTGAAACTGATGCACCACCCTTAGACTGAGTTAAGGCCTCTCGAACTTGTTGTTTAACCACTACTTAATGCCTTTCTTTGGTAACAAACTCTACACTGAATCCTTCTCCTGCAGTTCTTCTTTGCTAACAGAAATGACCTCACTTTTGTCGTTTATAATATGCAGAACTTCGGGTTGGTTTACCTTCGGTGAAACTAATTGCTGCGACTGTGATTGTTCATGAATTGTAGCTATGACAGTCATAATGGCGGCCATATCTTCCATCCTTTTCTCCATTCATATGATATGTTCATCTCTTAGTTGAATGATCCTTTGTAGATCATATACGACATTCTCCTCACCAAAAAGTGAAGGATCACACGCAAATGTAGCGTCCCTCATTTCAACGGCATTAATCTCCATGAACTCCTCATTGAGATAATCTATAAAATCAAAATCTTCATCATCATCATCAACATATACTCCTCGCTCTCTGGCCAATTCTGTAATCTTGGATCTAAGCTTCTCTACCTTTTCCTTGATTACTTTCTCTTAGTTCTTGAGATATGGAGGTCACACTTGAACATGATCTGCTGCACAACCGATTCAGTAGTAATACTAGCAACAACCTCTGATGCATCAGACCTATGCTTCATTCCACAAATATGACCTACGGGCTGATCAAAATAGACTGGTGCAACACCCTTGTGCTTTAAGACAGAGTGTAATGGAGGAGGCATCGTTATGCCAAGAAGAAGTATGGTCTCCGCGGGGCAGACCAAGTAGACCAGTAGTGGGTCTCTTCTCTTTATCCTTCCTTAGGAAGTCTTCATGAATGGTGGTAGGTGGTATCCTCAGACCCAGATATGACTTAATCGGTTGATGTCCTATAAACTTTAGAGGAACAATGTTAGAATATGTGATGATGCCAATACCATCAACATGGCTCCCAAGCCATAATCTAACAAGAACACGGGATGGAGGCACTTCAACTGCTTTCTAGAACTTGCGGAAAAATTTGATATCCTTCAAGATTTCTTTCTTCATTCAAGGTGAAACTGCGCATCACACCCGCTTAAGAAACTCAGCAACAAAACAACCCTCCTTGCAGCGTTTCTTTTAAACACTGTACAAACTTTGATGATGAGAGTGGGCCTCCCTCACACATTACAATGATCCTATGGTGACGGTAGAGCAAAAAAAATCATATAGATGCTCTCATCCCAAGTGGTATCCATTAACAAATGAAACATACTTCGTCATAGGAGAGGAGCAATCTCAGACAATCTGAATTCCTCCCAGTGAGGAATCTCATCAACAAAGGTTGTCTCAATAGCTTGGACCCTTGCAACCATATGAATTTTTTGGTTTCAGTTTCTTCTTAGCAACTCAGTCGACGGCTTAACCCCTAAACTAGAACCAACTTCAAATACTGACAGCAAAGTAGTGAACCCATCGATTGAACCTACTTCAATCAAAACTTCTTTACCTTTGGCAGACATTGCGGTAGGTACAGTGATAGTGAGTCTGCCAGCAATAGGTGTGATGGCTCTCGAGTGGACAGATGTAGCGACAACAAACTTAATGGATGTTGGGACGGTAGTGATCGTCATCTTCTTGTAAGAAGGGAAGTCCTGAGGGAAATTCAGATCAAACTTAGCTGACAGCTCTTGAACTTCTGGAGTAGCAACCTTCATGACAACAAATGGAACTTTGCAAAGTATGCCCTCAAACTCATCGAATCCAGCTACAAAGTTGATTGTTGATGAAATGTTGCGGGGATCGCAACCGGTAGGTAGACTGCAGGAAAACTCTCAATTCTTCCATAAAATTAGGTAAATAAAGATGTTTTTAAATATTTTCTCAATGTCAAATTTCTCAAATACACGAAATCTAAAGAAAGACAAATATATCAATATACGTAAAATATTCCAAATAAGAACATAAAAAGAAAATAAACATTGATAAATATGGGTTGTCTCCCACAAAGCATTTAGTTTAATGTCGTCAGTCCGATGACTAAAGGAAAATTTGTTGAGACTTTTATAGCTATTTTACACTAATTTTGATGATATTGCACTTTAAAGAAAGGTATTTTTGATGTTTTGTTACAGGTATGATGAATTATGGTCATTTGAGCAAAAAGATGCAAAAAGGAGCGAATTTGGAGTGACAAGGATAAAAATATGAAGATTTGAACTAGGGAGCCAATGGCGAGATCTTCATGAGAGTCCAGATCAAATATTTTAGAAGGCCCGTTGACGACGCCCTTAAGTCTACCGATGGTGAGATCGACAATTATCTCAACTGGTGCTTTGAATGTGGACGATTTTTTAAGAGATGCTCAAGTAACTCTTGGAAAAACTCTTCTACAACTTTAAAAGAAGCTTTTGGCTGAAAATATAGCATGATAAGGGAGAGTGAGGAGTGTGTGTTGTGCGTAGAGGGTTTAATTTAGGGTTAGATTGTGAGGAATTCTTCAAGAGATTGTAAGAGTGGAGAGAAAGTGAGATATTTATTCCTCCTTACCGTTTTGAAGAAGAATTTTGTGTGCTATAAAAAAATGAAGAGATTCAAAGGAACTTTGAGGAGTTTGCTTGGGAGGAATTAGAGATAAGTGTTATTTACTTGTTGTATTTTGTATGACTTTGCTTTTATATATAAATTTTAAGTTATGCTGTATCTTCTCAATGAGTTATGAGTAATTTTCTCTGTCTTTCTCCTTGTCTCGAGACTTGTGAAATGGTGATTTGAATTAGTTGAGCCTTGAGAATGTTAAAGAAGTTGTGATGATCTTTTCACTTAAATCTTAATTTACTTTCAATCTGACCAATTGATTTGTTAAAATATGTTGAGTTTTACAACTAAAGAGAAGATTACATCTAAAATTTAGGGAAGTCAAAGCCCATGGAAGTTGGGTGCAAATAAATAAGAAAATAAAATTATTGGGCATAGAATTGGAGATTTTAGAGTGATAGACTAAAATCCTCAATTCGTTCCTATCGTTTGGGTGTTGAAGTGTAGATGTTAGCCCTCAGGCGAGGGGAACGTGGGAGCTCCGAAGTGAGAGTCGGTATCCTCCCAGCCTAGCTGCAGATTCAATAACCAAGCATAGGATTAGTCAATGATCTTTATGCCTGGACCAAAGGGTAAAGAATAGTTATGCTCCTATTTAGAACAATCCAATTTGAACTGATTCACTTTATCCATTCACTTTAATTTCTTGACATGGAGAAGGAAGCTTTCTTATATATTGAATTTCACATTAGAAACTTTTTTAGTATAATTAGTTATTTAAGAGTTATTAAAGTTATATATTTGTTTCAATTGCCGATTAGTGATAGATAAGCAATTTAAACTATATTGTTGTGATTAAGTATTGATTTTCTAAAATCTTAGTTCGTAGCCTCTAATATCACTTCTTGTGGGATCGATATCTAGGACTCCATTAGAGCCATGTATTACTTGAGCGATGCATATACTTGCGTTGATAAGTGTGACTTTACCATTTTTGAATATTTTATATATACATCTTTATCGAATCTATAATCGTTATCAAGTTTTTGGTGTTGTTGCCGAGGAATTAAATCTTCTAGCAGCAGTATTAAATTCTTGTACTTTTAAGCATATATGAAGTCACTGTCAAGTTTTTGGCGCCGTTGCCGGGGAGTAAACAAGAATCATAATTAGAGTAACGAACAAATTAAGACTATTAGAAAATTTTTACTAAAATTGCAAATTATTTTCATATTTAGTTAACTATTTTTCTGTGTACTGATTTTAATTGTATGCGTAAATTTGGATCTGAAAATTTTATACCCAACGATTCAATTTAAAAATGCACTGTTAGAAGAATTAGAAGACTAAGAAGAGAACCTAGAAGTCTTGACACAATGGAAAACAACGTAAACAATCAAGGAATAGAAAATGAACACCAACCTAGACCTCTACGAGATTATACAAATCCTACAGCATATGAAATTCACTTATCTATCCAAAATCCTGATGTAGCTACTAATTCATTTGAGTTTAAACCTGCTATTATCCAAATGGTACAAAATAATGAATTCGGAGGTACACCAAATAATGATCCTAATTTACACCCTGCTAGTGTTTTAGAACTTTGTGCTACCTTTAAATATGACAGAGTTTCAAAAGATGCAGTTAGACTTAAACTTTTTCCTTTTTCACTTAGGGATAAGGCTAAGATGTGGTTAAGTTCGTTAGTACCTGGATCTATCAAAACTTGGGAAGAACTTTCACAGAAATTTCTATCAAAATATTTCCCTCCATCGAAAACTGATAAACTTAGAAATGACATAACATTGTTTCATTAGATTGATGGAGAGTCGATATATGAAGCTTTGGAAATATTTAAAGATCTTCTTAGGAAGTGCCCTCATCATTTGTTACCTCATTGATTGATAATTCAAACTTTTTATAATGGATTAGTGGGATCACTTAGATCGGTTATAGGTGTTGCGGCTAGTGGTTCTTTAATGTCAAAACCTTTTGATGAGGCTTATTCGTTGATAGAAGACATGACTTCCAACAATTTTCAATGGCCCTCTGAAAGGGTAAATCCTAAAAGAGTAGCTAGTATCCACGATTCTGATGCAATATCTATGTTAGCTTCATAGATTGCTGCAATATCAAAGAATTTAGATCATTATAGAATGAATTATTCTCTAACACCTACTATGATAGAAGAGAAAACATCTGGGCAACTTATGGATGTTCATCCTTTGTATGAGACTTTAAATGCTAATAATAATAGACCCAATAACCCTTATTCAAACTATTATAACTCAAGTTGGAAGAATCATCCAAATTTTAATTGAAATAACAATTCTACTACAAATCAACAATGGTCGAACAACCCAATGAACCCATTAGAAAATTCAGCCAACCAAGGAAATGTTAATTATAGACCTTCTTATCCTCTAGGATTTAACAGTAACACTCAATTTAAGGAAAAGAGGTTGTCTTTGGAAGAGATGATATTAAACATGGGTCAACAATTGTAGAATCTAGGAAATCAATTACAAATTCAAGGAAATCAGTTACAAAATCAAGGAACTACTATTAAGAATATTGAAAATCAATTGGGGCATATCGTTACTGCGCTTAGTAACCGAACATTAGGAACTTTTCCTAGTATGGTGGAACCAAATCCAAAATATCAAGGAAAATAACAAAAAAAGCGCTACAATTACGAAGTTGAAAAGAATTGGAAACAAGAGTGTAGAAAGAAAGAGAAACTGAAAAAGAGAAAGTCGATACAGAAAAAGAAAAGGATCATGAATACCCAGATTTAGAATGTCCACTTACCCCAATGAAAATTACTATGGAGAAACCTCCACCACCGCTTCCTCAAAGATTGAAGCAACACAAAAAGGATATTTTTTTTCCAAGTTTTCAGAAATTTTTAAGAAATTAACGGTAAATATTCCCTTTGTAGAAGCTTTAGAGCAAATGACCAATTATGTGAAGTTTTTGAAAGATATTTTAAACAAGAAAAGGAAGTTCACTGATAACAAAATTGTTGCACTTAGCAAAGAGTGTAGTGCAATTATTCAGAAAAGCTTTCTGAAAAAATTAAAAGATCCAAGTAGTTTCAGTATACCGTGTGCTATCGGTGAAAAATTTTATGGAAGAGGTTTATGTGATTTGTGAGCCAGCATTAAACTTATGCCTCTATCAATCTTCAAAAGATTAGGATTATAAGAAGTCTCACCTACTTCTGTAACTCTTCAGTTAGCAGATCGTTCAGTTACTTATCCTAATGGAATTATAGAAGATGTGTTAGTAAAAGTTGATAAATTTATCTTTCTTGTGGATTTCTTTATTTTAGATATGGAGGAATATAAAGAAAT
>NEWO01000143.1:1073676-1096983 GCA_003013225.1 Phalaenopsis aphrodite
AAGTTTTCTTGGACATGTTGGTTTTTACAAGCGTTTTATTAAAGATTTTTAAAAAAATACTAAATCTCTATGTCAACTTTTAGAAAAGGACAAGAAATTTGAATTTACTGAAAACTGTTTAAATGTCTTTGAATTATTAAAAGAAAAACTAATCACAGCCCCTATTATAGTTTCACCTAACTGGGAGAAACCATTTGAACTAATGTGCGATGCTAGTGATTATGCTATTGAGGCTGTTCTTGGACAAAGGAATGAAAAGGATTTTAAATTTATATACTACGCTAGCAAAACTCTTAATGATGCTCAAATTAACTATACTGTTACTGAAAAAGAGTTACTGGTCATCGTGTATGCTTTAGAAAAATTTAGATCTTATTTAATTGCGACTAAATGTGTTGTGCACAGTGATCACTCTGCTATTAAATATCTGATGCAAAAGAAAGATGCCAAACCAAGGTTAATTAAATGGATACTTTTGATGCAAGAATTTGATTTTGTGGTTATTAATAGAAAGGGAACTGATAATCAAATTGCTGATCATTTATCGAGATTAGAAAATCATTAATTATCTGATAACAACAATGAAATTACAAAAAGTTTCTCTGATGAACAACTTTATAATATTAATGAGTGGAAAATACCATGGTATGCTGATATTGTTAATTATATTGTAAGTGATATTTTGCCACGTATGTTGACATTGCAAAAACAAAGAAAATTCATTCATGATGCAAAAGCATATTTTTTGGATGAGCCTTATTTATATAAACTATGTAAGGATCTTATTATTAGAAGATGTCTAGCTTATAAAGAAACTGAACTAATCATTCAAAAATTTCATGATTTTGAATTTGGATGACGTTTTAGGATTGATAAAACTGCTTATAAAATTTTACAAGCTAGTAACTATTGGCCTGCTCTGTTTAGAGTGTTCACAAATAAATAAAAACTTGTGATCGATGCCAATGAGTAGGCAATATATCTAGAAGAAATGAAATGCCACTAAATTTAATGTTAGAAGTTGAGATTTTTGATGTTTGGGGATTAGATTTCATGGGACCATTTAATCCTTCATGTGAAACTTATACATATTAATTACAGTATACTACGTTTCAAAGTGGATTGAAGCACAAGATTTACCTCGTTGTGATTCTAAAAGTGTTTCAAGATTTTTAAAGAAAAATATTTTCACTCGATACAGAATGCCAAGAATGATTATCATTGACGGAGGATCCCATTTTAGGAATAAATATATTCAGAGATTAGAAGAAACGTTTAATATTATTCATAGAATCTCCACTCCATATCACCCTAAAACCAGTGTGTTAGCTGAAGTTTCTAATAGAGAGATTAAACAAATACTTGAGAAGACTGCAAACCCTAGTAGAGTAGATTGGTCTGCTATACTGGTTATCGCATTATTGGCTTACAAGACTGCTTATAAAACTCCTATTGGAATGACTCCTTACATGATGATTTTTGGAAGGACTTGTCATTTACTAGTAGAATTTGAGCATAAAGCATATTGGGTGATTAAGGAATTCAATTATATTTTGAATGATGCTGATGAGAAGTGATTATTACAATTTAATGGATAGGAAGAATTAAGAAATGAATCTTATGATAACGACAGAATTTATATGAAGAAACTAAAGTTATGACATGATCGAAAGATTAACCAAAAGAACTTTGAACCAAGACAAGAAGTTTTGCTTTACAATACAAGGCGGAAGTTATTCCCTGGGAAATTGAAGTCTCGTTGGTTAGGACCCTTTACTTTGACTTAAGTTTATACCTACGGAGCTTTTGAAATTGAAGATCAAATGACTAGGAATAGATTTAAAGTAAATGGACACAGAATAAGCCATATTTTGAGGGTAAAAGACCAAATTTTAAAGAGGTTTTAATGATCAGTCAACCTGAATAATACCTGAATAGGCCAGGCTGACGACGTTAAACCAAGCGCTTTATGCAAACCATAGTTATCTTTATTTTTATTGCGATTATAGTAGTTTTATTTGAAATTATCATTATTTTGTGGTAGTATTGAACTCTACTACTCATATTTATCCTTGAATCATCATAAAAATTGGATCCATGGAAAAAAATTAGAACGCATTGAGACTAGAGCAAAACTGTGCAATTTTTGCATTGGGTGCTGACGACGCCCTCGACTCGGCCGACCGCACCCTCGACGCGGTCGACCACACCCTCAACGCAGCCGACGATGCCCTTGAGGCCACTGATAGCGGGTTTTTCCCGAGATTCCTGGAAATTAAATTTTAAAGGCTTGTTGACGGTGCTATCGACGCCGCCGATAGCAAGACCGACGGGACGACAGTTTCTGGTGTTTGAAATCACGATTTTTGGTAGTTTTAGGTGGGAGATACTCCTTATAAACATCGAAATTTGGTTCCTAAGTTTGTATTTCCCAAAAAATTTGAATTGAAACTTCTCTAAATTCATCCCTGCGGCGTGCAATTCCCCTGAAAAACCATAGATTGCGAGTGTTCAACCAGAGAAAGTTCATTAGTTATGATGCACAAAGATTAATCAAGGAAAGAGGATTTGTGAATCAAGGATTGAATAATCCATCGACGGCAATTGAAGAGATGATTGTGCGACAAAGATGGGAAGTGTTGTGCTACACTACAGCCGCTATAGTTGTTCCTGTGGTGAAGGAATTTTATTCTAATTTGCATGGAATCAACCAGGAAGTCGTCTATGTGTGAGGTAGATGGATAAATTTTACTCCTGCACGGATTAATGAGTTATATATGATAAAAAATGTTCATGTCTGCCATTATTCCAACTTTGTCCCGATAAGAAACTTGATGAATGATATTTACCAATATTTACCGGACGAAACTAAAGACTGTGAAATGAGAGAAAACGGGTATGTTAGTTTTTCCGCGACACTTCTAAACCCTGTTTCTAAACACCTTCCCTTCTTCATTTCTATAAAACTATTACAAATGATGAAGATCGGTAAAGTTACTAAGGAAAGTGCTATTCTCAATTACTACATCCAAATGAGACTGTCGATCGATATTGGATCAATAATTGTGAAGTCTGTTTTGGGCCTGATCGTTCATGGATCAACTTATGGGCTTGGACATCCTTCAACAAATTTCTTACTTTGTATTCAATTCCAAGTATCTTATGAGAATTAGGTAAAGGTACTTCTACCTTGGAAACCTTTGAACCGAACTTAGAGATTCTCAACAATGAAGATGAAAATGATATGACTATTAAGGTGGATCAATCATCTCTGAATTCACTTCCTATTCAACCTTTAGTTTTGGACAAGACTGTAGTGATCCTGCGTAGAATCAATAAATTAGAAAAAGAGGCACAAAATGTTATGAATTCAATTAACAATATCTCTAACTTTTTCAATCATCTAGACTGGAGGATGAAAGAGCATTTTGATGACTCTAGACATATTGAGGAAGTTTGATACAATTGATGAGAAAGATGAGATTGATAGAAGAGGACTCTACTGAAGAATTCTCATACTGAGCCTTTTATAACCTCTTTGTTCATATTCAATCAATGGGTGATCTCAGAGGAGAAACAAGCACTCAATGAGAAGAGTAGTAGATTTACATTGCTACCTGTATGTCTATGTGTGTAATTTGATTTGCTTTTGAATTTCACTTTTAGATCTCAGTATAGTTGAGATTGAGCATAAGATGTTTGCTTTCAGTGTTTTGAGTGTTGTGGCTTGGATTGCAATATTGAATTGATTTATTGAGGTTGAGAAAATACCAAACTTAGATGTGTAGTATAACGTGTATTGTAACCCTTGGAATTTATAAGTAGTTGTGATGTTTTGTGTTGTGAATGTTTACTTGTGTAAGTACATCATTTAATCACTTAAATTTTGTGTCTATAATGTTTGAGCGGATGTCATTGAGACTTGAAATTGATCGAAATCACAAAAAACTGGAAATTGAACCAATTCAATAGAGCTCGTCGACGACACCCTCAACACCGCCGATGGCAGACGTTTCCTGAGACTTAGGATATCAATTCAATAGAGCTCACTGACGGTGCCAAAGACCCCACCGACGGCGAGATCCCAAAAAAATACCTTTAACCACAATTGTGACCAGTCAACCGCCACTATTCATCATCTCCTTCCTCTTAAAAACAAATATTTTGATCCAGAGCTTGAAGATCTTAGATTTGGGGGCAATTTCAAAGCATTTAGACATCAGATTTGATCATCTCTCAGTAAGAGCTTCAGTCCAAACTAAAAATATTTGATTTTCAGCATGATTTTCTTCTACTTTGAGAAGATCCAAAAATTTTGAGAATGTGAAGAAAATATTTGGAGGAAATTCATGAAATTTAGTTTTGAACTCTTAGAGTCACTCTTAGAAGCCATTATTTGCATATTTGAAGTATATTTTAGAATTTTTCTATAATTTTTAATTGATTGAAATGGCTCCATGACAAAAGAGGCGACTTGAGTTTGATGAGTCTCGCTTCGTCAATGTGAAGGCTCAATCGAGATTTACTTCAGTGTTTGAAGGGAAGAAATGTATACAAGATCAAGTTTTTGAGAGTTTTAGAGGAGAAATTGAATGATTTATTACCGAACGGAGGTGCGAAAACTTTTTTTATACCACCAATAAGGCTACTGCAAATATTATGAAAGAATTTTATGCCATCGTATACTATTCTGAGGACGGAACCGTTTGAGCGCGGAGATTTTCTGTTGAATTTAGTGCCGCCCGCATTAACTACTTTTATGAAGTCTCAGACTTCTATAGATGCCATTATGAAACCTTCAGTACAATGGAGGGCCCGCTGAATGGTGTTATCAACTTTCTCACTGATGGGAAAGGATATGGAAGATAAAGCAACAAGAACGGGTAAATTTTTATGCTTCCATGTTGAATGCTACATCTAACGCGTGGCACTATTTTATTTTCTCTACTCTGTTACCTACCTATCACCATAGTGAGGTAATAAGAGAAAGAGTTATTCTAAATTTCTGTATTTAGAATAATCAAATTATAAATGTTGGGAGAATCATTTTAAGAATATATTGACCACGAGAAGGAGTGAAACAAGTGGAGGTCTGGGACATCCTAACCTTATTTATGCACTTTGCCAACTTTCTGGAGTGGAAGCTGGAGGTGAGGAAGAATGGGTTTACCCTATGAAGCCCATTAGTAAAGCTAATTTGAAGACATATGAAATGGAGAACTGGGAGTAGGAGTCAAGAACCTTCTACTAGTAGAGATATCACCTCTACTTGTTATGACCTTACTTCTTCTAGTTTTCTTACCTTGAATGATTTAATGAATGAGTTGACCTTGTAGCAAAAGAGTATAAAGCTAATAAATGAAAGAGTTGGGGGTTTAGAATGTAGACTTGATTATGATAGTGAGTACCTATAGAGGCATTCGGACTTTGAGATAGCTTACTACAAAGCTCAGGTCTGACACTACAGAGGTGAGCTTAATGTTACTTTTCCTGACTGCCACCGATATACTCAATATCAGCCCAATCCACCTGCTAACCAAGGAGATGAAGATATAGTTTGGGATTTTGACATATGATAGTAGTTGATGTACTTCTACTTTTTTTTGTAACTTTTATAATAGAGATAGATGCTTGTGTGTTTAAACTTTAATTTTTTTTTATGTTATAATTGGATAATTTTTATTTATTATTATAATTGTTTGGTGTGGTAGTTGAAATTTATTAAATTGTAATGTGATGTGATTTTATTTTACATTTTAATTGTAATTATTTTCTTTTGTTTAGTATTGTTTTTGTACTTATTTCAAAATTTCATTACCCAACAAATTCTCTAATGATTTATATGTATAGAAAGCTCCTAATGTTACAGACGAGGTGAAGTAGAAATTTTGAGAAGGAATGCAAAAATTTCAGAATGATGAAAATGCCTAAAATACCGAGATATGATTTATATTTAGAATTTTTCATTGCACCTGTATCATTTCATATTGAAAATTTTAAGTTTGGGGGAGGGAAGAAAAAGATTAACTATTAGATGTTCTCAATTTAAATATTTTCAAAAATTATTAATATAATTTTATGTTGTGAATTTAATTCAAATAACTATATTTGGTAGATATTTAAATATTATAGTAGATTTTAAGGAATATTTTTGTAATCAAAATTAATTTTGTAGATTAAGATATTTAGTATAAGTGAATATGACTATAGTTAACTATTTAAAGTAAAGAAAACTTTATTTTGAAGTATTAAGAATCTTGGAAATTCATTTGAGAAGAAAAGATTTGAGCTCAATGATGTAAAAGCTATAAAATAGTTATAGGGTAAAGGAATGCTTTGAGTTTCAAATTTAGGGAAAGAAAGGTGATGTTCAAAATCATTAAAGGCTATCCAGATATGGTAATCTTCACTTGAAAAAGGAAAAAGATAGGATTGACAACAATCCCTGAAAAGAAAAGAAAAATATATAAGATTGAAAGCAATCCATATGAAAAGAAAAAATAAAAGAAAGAAAAAAAATATAAAAGTGAGGAGAAGCTTGAGGAGATGCCTGATAAAAAATTGGCTTCACTGGACCTACCTAAAGGGAAAACTTAAATACATTCCTGAACTTATATTTATGGATTAACATCTTTACTAGTAGTGTTCTCATGAAATTCCTATCATTTGAATATTCTAAGTGACTTGATATTACAACATATAGTCATTATTGCAATGAATAAAAAATAAGAACTCTTAAACTTGATGACTAAATAATCTTGGACCTACAGAGTTATTTTAATTACTTCATTTTTTTCTGAAAATCTCACTGTGGTATTTACTTAAATCAAACTTATAGTATTTCTGAATTAGAACTTTAATACAATAGATCATAACTTTTATGTACTACTAAAATTGCTTGAGGACAAGTAATAGTTAAGTTTGGGGATTTTGACCAAAGGAAAATATGTTGATATTTTCATACTTATTTTACACTAATTTTGATGATATTGCATTTTAAGGAAAGGTATTTTTAATGTTTTATTACAAGTATGATGAATTATGGTTATTGGAGCAAAAAGATGCAAAAGGAGCAAATTTTGAGCTAAAAGGACCAAAATATGAAGATTTGAACAAGGGCGTCGACGGTGAGATTTTCCTGAGAGTACAAATCAAATACTTTAGAAAGCCCGCCGACGGCGCCCTCGAGGCCGCCGACGACAAGATCGGTGGTTATGTCAACAGGTGCATTGAATGTGGATGATTTTTGAAGGGATATCTAGCCAACTCTTGGAAAAACTCTTCTACAACATTAAGAGATGCTTTTGGCTGAAAATAGAGCAAGAGAGGGGAGAGTGAAGAGTGTCTGTAGTGTGTAGAGAGTTTAATTTAGGGTTAGATTGTGAAGAATTCTTCACGAGATTATAAGAGTGGAGGGAAAGTGAGAGATTTCTTCCTCTTTGCCGTTTCGAAGAAGAATTCTGTGTTGTAAAGAAAGGAATAGATTTAGAGGAACTTCGAGGAGTTTTCTCGGGAGGAATTAGAGATAGGTGTTTTTTACTTGTTGTAGTTTGTATGACTTTGCTTTTATATATAAATTATGAGTCTTATCGTATCTTCCCTAAGAGTTCTGAGTAGTTTTCTTTGTCTTTCTCCTTGTCTCAAGATTTGTGAAATGGTGATTTAAATTGGTTGAGCCTTGAAAATGTTAAAGAATTTGTGATAATCTTTTCACTTTGATCTTAACTTACCTTCAATCTGGCTAATTGATTTATTAAAATATGTTGAGTTTTACAACCAAAGAGAAGATTACATCCAAGATTCAGGGAGGTCAAAGCCCTTGGAAGTTGGGTGCAAATAAATAGGGAAATAAAATTATCCGGCGTAGAATTGAAGATTTTAGAGTGACAGACTAAATTCCTCAATTCGGTCCTATCGTTTGGGTGTTGAAGTGTAGATGTTAGCCCTCAGGCGAGGGGAACGTGGGAGCTCCGAAGTGAGAGTCGGTATCCTCCCAACCTAGTCGTAGATTCAGTAACCAAGCATAGGATTAGTTATTATTCCTTATGTCTGGACCAAAGCGTAAAGAATAGGTATGCTCCTATTTGGCACAATCCAATTTGAACTGATTCACTTTATCCATTCACTTTAATTTCTTAACATGGAGAAGGATGCTTTCTTATATATTGAATTTCACATTAGAAACTTTATTAGTCAAATTAGTTATTTAAGAGTTATTAAAATTACATATTTTTTTCAATTGCCTATTAATGACAGATAAGTAAATTTAACTATACTATTTTGATTAAGTATTGATTTTCTAAAATCTTGTTCCTAGCCTCTAATATTACTCCCTGTGGGATCGATATCTAGGACTCCATTAGAGCCTTGTATATACATATACTTGTGTTTATTGATCAAACGAAAATATGTTGAGATTTTCATACCTATTATGTACTATTTTTTATGATATTGCACTTAAATGAAATGTATTTTTGATGTTTTGTTGCAGGAATGATTAAATAGGGTCATTGGAGCAAAAAGATGCAAAAAGGAGCAAATTTGGAGCAAAAAGGACCAAAATGTGAAGAATTAAACTAGGGTGCCGATGGCGCCATCGACCCCGTCGACGGCAAGATTTTTCAGAGACTCCATAATTAATTCATTAAAAAGGTCCGCTAAGAGCGCCCTCGAGGCCACCAATGAAACCCTCAAGGCCGCCAACGGCGAGCTCGACGGTTATGACCTACTAGGCTTTGGATGAGGACGAATTTTGAAGGGATGCTTAAACAACTCTTAGGAAAGCTCATTCACAACTTTAAAAGAAGATTTTGGCCAAAATATGTGAAGACTCTAGAGGTCTTGGAGGTTAGAGAGGTTCCATTAGTGTATAGAGAATTTACTAGAGTGTCAAAATTGTGAGGAATTCTTCGAGAGATGGTAAGAGTGGAGGGAAAGTGAGAGATTTCTTCCTCATTGCTACTTTGAAGAGGAATTTTGTGTGATGTAAAGAAAGGAAGAGATTCATAGGACCTTTGAGGAGTTTTCTTGTGGAGAAATTAGAGATAAGTTTATTTTTTGTTGTAGTTTGTATGACTTTTATTTTATATATGAATTCCAAGTTTTGTTGTACTTTTCCCATGAGATCTCAGTCGTTTTCTCTCTCTTTCTCCTTGTCTTGAGATTTGTGAAAAGCTGATTTGAATTGGTGAAGCCATGAAAATGTTTAAAAAATTGTGATGATCTTTTCACTTAGAACTTAATTTACTTTCCATATGGCCAATTGATTTGTGAAAATATGTTGATTTTTACAACTAAAGTGAAGATTAAATCCATGATTCAGGGAAGTCAAAGCCCTTGGAAGTTACGTGCAAATAAATAGGGAAATAAAATTATCGAACGTAGAATTGGAGATTTTAGAGTGACAAACTAAAATCCCCAATTTGGTCCTATCGTTTGGGTGCTGAAGTGTAGATGTTAGCCCTCAGGCGAGGGGAACATGGGAGCTCCGAAGTGAGAGTCGGTATCCTCTCAGCCTAGTCATAGATTCAGTAAACAAGCGTAGGATTAGTCAATGTTCTGTATGTCTCGACCAAAGGGTATAGAATAGGTATGCTCCTATTTGACACAATATAATTTGAACTAATTCACTTTATCCATTCACTATAATTTCTTGACAAGGAGAAGGATGCTTTCTTATATATTGAATATCACATTCAAACCTTCATTAGTATAATTAGTTATTTAATAGTTATTAAAATTACATATTTATTTCAATTGCATATTAGTGACTGATAAGCAAATTGAACTTCGTTGTTGTGATTAAAGTATTGCTTTTCTAAAATCTTAGTTTGTAGTTCTAATCTTACTCCCTGTGGGATCGTTATCTAAAAATCCATTAGAGCCCTATATTACTTGAGCGATACGTATACTTGCCTTGATAAGTATGACTTTACAATTATTGAATATTTATTATGTCCATATTTATTGAATCTATAACTGTTATTAAGTTTTGGTATAGTTGCTGAGGAATTAAATCTTTTAGCAGCAGTATTAAATACTTATATTTTTAAGCATATATAAAGTTGCGGTCAAGTTTTTGTTGCCGTTGTCGGGGAGTGAGTAAACAAAAATCACAATTAGAGTAACGGGCAAATAAGGATTATTAGAAAATTTTTACTTGAATTGCAACTTACTTTCATATTTTAGTTAATTGTTTTACTGTGTACTGATTTCAAATTCTATGCGTAAATTTGGATATGAAAATCTTATACCCTACGATTCAGAATTAGAACGCATTGTTAGAAAGATTAGAAGATTGAGGAGAGACCTAGAAATTTTGATACAATGGAAAACAACCTGAATAATCAAGGAATAGAGAATGAACACAAACCTAGACCCCTACAAGATTATGCAAATCCTATAACAGATGAAATTCACTTATTTATCCAAAATCCTGATGTAGCTACTAATTCATTTGAGCTTAAACCTGCTATTATCCAAATGGTACAAAAAAATCAATTTGCAGGTACACCAAAAGAAGATCCTAATTTACACCTCGCTAGTTTTTTAGAACTGTGTGGTACTTTTAAATATAACAGAGTCTCAAACGATGTTGTTACACTTAGACTTTTTCTTTTTTCACTAAGGGATAAGGTTAAGATTTGAATAAATTTGGTAGCATGAGGATCTATTAGAACTTGGGGAGAACTTTCATAGAAATTTCTATCCAAATATTTCCCTCCATCCAAAACTGCTAAACTTAGAAATGACATAACGTCGTTCTGTCAAATTGATGGATAGTCAATATATGAAGCGTGGGAGAGATTTAAAGATCTTCTTAGGAAATGCTCTCATCATTTGTTACCAGATTGGTTGATAATTAAAACTTTTTATAATGGATTAGTGGGATCACTTAGATCGATTATAGATGCTGCGGCTGGTGGTTCGTTAATGTCAAAACTTTTTGATGAGGCTTATTCCTTAATAGAAGAGATGTCTACCAACAATTTTCAATGGCCCTAACAAGAGTAGCTAGTATTCATGATTCTGATGCAATATCTATGTTGGCTTCGCATATTACTGCAATATCAAATAAATTAGATCATTATAGGATGAATTATTCTCCAACACCTCCTATGATGGAAGAGAATTCATTTGGGCAATTTGTGGATGTTCAACCATCATATGAGACTTTAAATGCTATTAATAGACCTAACAACCCTTATTCAAACTATTATAACCCAGGTTGGAAGAATCATCCAAATTTTAATTGGAATAACAATTATTCTACAAATCAACAATGAGCAAACAACCCAGTGAACCCATTAGGAAATTCATCCAACCCAGGAAATGTTAACTATATACCTTCTTATCCTCCAGGATTTGATAGTAACACTCAAATTAAGGAGGAAAAGTTGTCTATGGAAGATTTGATATTAAAATTGGGTCAATAATTGCAGAATCAAGGAAAAAAATTACAAATTCAAGGAAATCAATTACAAAATCAAGAAACTGCTGTTAAGAATATTGAAAACAAATTAGGGCATATTGCTACTGTGCATAGTAACTGAACATTGGGAACTTTTCCTGGTACTGTGGAACCAAATCCTAAAGCTAAGGAAAAGAACAAATTGAAGCAATATAAGTATGAAGTGGAAAAGAATCGGAAACAAGGGCATAAAAAGAAATGGAAACTGAAAAAGAGATAGTGGATACCGACAAAGAAAAGGATCATGAATACCAGATTTAGAATATCCACTTACACCAATGAAGATTACTATGGAGAAACCTCCACCACCATTTTCTCAAAGATTGAAGTAACACAAACAGAATAAACAATTTTCCAAATTTTAAAAAATTCTTAAAAAGTTAACGGTAAATATTCCCTTCGTAGAAGCTTTAGAGCAAATGCCCAATTATGTGAAATTTATGATAGATATTCTGAACAAGAACGGGGAGTTCAAGAATAACGAAACTGTTGCACTTAGCGAAGAGTATAGTGCAATTATTCAGAAAAAGCTTCCTGAAAAATTAAATGATCCTGGTAGTTTCACTATACCGTGTGCTATCGGTAAAAAATTTTATGGAAGAGCTTTATGTGATTTGGGAGCCAGCATTAATCTTATGCCTCAATCAATTTTTAAAAGATTGGGATTACAAGAAGTCTCACCTACTTCTGTAACTCTTCAGTTAGTGGATTGTTCAGTTACATATCCTAAGGGAGTTATAGAATATGTGTTAGTAAAAGTTGATAAATTTATCTTTGATGTGGATTTCATTACTTTAGATATGGAGGAAGATAAAGAAAAACCTATCATTTTAGGGAGACCATTTTTAGCTACTGGTAAAGCTATGATAGATGTTCAAAAGGAGAATTAACGATGAGAGTTAACAATCAAGAAGTGACTTTTAACATTGTGAAATCTATGAAATACTCTTCTGTTGAAAGAGATAATGAGTGTTTTCATATGGAAATTAGTGAACATCTATTGAAAGAACATTTTAAAGAACATTTTGAAGAGAAAGAAAAATTTGTAGAAAGTGATGAAGTTATATTTGACGAATTAGAAAATGAAGAATTAGATTATTTTCAAGAAATATTTGAGATGCTAGATATTACGAAAAATGCCGATAAGAATCTATTTCAGTCAATTATAAAACCACATGAATTTGAGTTGAAAATATTGCCTAGCCACTTAAAGTATGTGTTTCTGGGAGACTCATCTACATTAGCTGTTATTATATTTTCAGAATTAAATGATTTGCAAGAGCAAAAACTGTAGATACATTGATAAGATATAAGAAGCCTTTGGTTGGACCTTAGCTGATATTAAGGGAATCATTCTTTTGATCTGTATGCACAGAATTATAATAGATGAACAATATAAACCAAGAGTTGATCCACAAAGGAGATTAAATCTAATGATGAAAGAAGTAGTTAAGAAAGAAATTTTGAAATTATTACACTAGAATTATACATCCTATTTCAGATAGTGTGTGGGTAAGTCCAATTCATTATGTTCCTAAGAAAGGAGGAGTGACTATTGAGACAAAAGAAAATAATGAATTAATACCTATTAGACAAGTTACTGGGTGGCGTATTTGCATTGATTATAGAAAATTAAACAATGCCACCAAGAAAGATCACTTCCCTTTACCTTTTTTAGACCAAATAGTAGATAGACTTGCTGGGCACAAATATTTTTTTTAGGTGGATATACCAGTTACTATCAAATTCATATTGCTCCTGAGGATCAAGAAAAGACAACATTTACTAGTCCTTTTGGAACTTTTGCTTTTTGAAGAATGTCTTTTTGGATTATGTAATGCACATGCAACATTCCAGAGATGTATGATGTCCATATTTAGTAAGTTAATTGATGATGGATTGGATGTATTTATGGACGTTTTCTCTGTATTTGAAACATCATTTGACGCATGCTTGAATTATGTTGAAAAAGTTTTAAAGTTATGCGAAAGAACTTATTTGGTTATGAATTGGGAGAAATGTCAATTTATGGTTGCAGGAGGAATTGTGTTAGGGCATAAAATTTTGGATAATGGTATGAAAGTAGACCCTGCAAAAATTCAAGTTATATCTAAACTAACACCTCCTACTAATGTAAGAAAGGTTAGGAGTTTTCTTAGACATGTTGGATTTTACAGGCGTTTTATTAAAGAATTTTCAAAAATTGCTAAACCTCTATGTCAACTTTTAGAAAAGTATAAGAAATTTGAATTTACTGAAAGCTATTTAAATGCCTTCGAGTTATTAAAGGAAAAATTAATCACAACCCCTTTTATAGTTTCACCTAACTGGGGGAAACCATTTGAACATATGTGTGATGCTAGTGATTATGCTATTGGAGTTGTTCTTGGACAAAGATATGAAAAGATTCTTAAAGTTATATACTACGCTAGTAAAACTCTTAATGATGCACAAATTAACTATACTGTTACTTAAAAAGAGTTACTAGCCATTGTATATGCTTTAAACAAATTTAGATCTTATTTAATTGGAGCTAAATGTGTTTTGCACACTAATCACTCTGCTATTAAATATGTAATGCAAAAGAAGGATGCCAAATCTAGGTTAATTAGATGGATACTTTTGATGCAAGAATTTGATCTTGTGGTTATTAATAGAAAGGAAACTGATAATCCAATAACTGATCATTTGTCAAGATTAGAAAACCATGAATTATTTGACATTGATAATGAAATTACAGACAGTTTCTCTCATGAACAACTTTATAATATTAATGAGTGGAAAATACAATTGTATGTTGGTATTATTAATTATATTGTAAGTGACATTTTGCCACCTATGATGACACTGCAACAACAAAGAAAATTCATTCATGATGCGAAAGCATATTTTTGGGATGAGCCCTATTTATAAAAACAATGTAAGGATCTGATTATGAGAAGATGTGTACCTTATAAAGAAACTGAGCTGATCTTTCAGAAATGTCATGATTCTAAATTTGGAGGACATTTTGGAATTGATAAAACTGCTTATAAATTTTTACAAGTTAGATTTTATTGGCCTACTATCTTTAAAGTTGTTTATAAATACATAAAAACTTGTGATCGATGTCAACGAGTAGGCAATATATCTAGAAGAAATGAAAGGCCTTTGAATTTCATGCTAGAAGTCGAGATCTTTGATGTTTGGGGATTAGATTTTATGGGATCATTAATTCCTTCATTTGGGAACTTATATATATTAATTGTAGTAGACTACGTTTCTAAGTGGATTGAAGCACAAGCTTTACCTCATTGTGACGTTAAAAGTGTTTCAAGATTTTTAATGAAAAATATTTTCACTAGATGCAGAATGCCTAGAATGATTATCACCGACGGAGGATCTCATTTTAGGAATCAATATATTCAAAGATTGGCGGAGAAGTTTAATATTATTCATAGAATCTTTACTGCCTATCATCCTCAAACTAGTGGGATAGCTTTAGTTTCTAATAGAGAGATTAAACAAATACTTGAAAAGACTGTAAACCTTAGTAGAGTAGATTGGTCCACTAGACTGGATACCGCATTATGGGCTTACAGGACTGCTTATAAAACTCCTATTGGAATGACTCCTTACAGACTGATTTTTGAAAAGACTTATCACTTACCAGTAGAATCAGAGCATAAAGTATATTGGGCGATTAAAGAATTCAATTATAATTTGAAAGATACTAGTAAGAAGAGATTGTTACAATTAAATGAATTGAAAGAATTGAGAAATGAATCTTATGATAATGACAAAATTTATAAGAAGAAACTAAAGTTATGGCATGATTGGAAGATTAATCACAAGAACTTTGAACCAGGACAAGAAGTTTTGATTTACAATACTAGACTGAAGTTATTTCCTTGGAAATTGAAGTCTCGTTGGTTAGGACCCTTTATTGTGACTCAAGTTTATAATTACGGAGCTGTTCATATTGAAGATCAGAAAACTGGATATAGATTTAAAGTAAATGAACACAAATTAAAACCATATTTTGAGGGTAAAATACCCAATTTTAGAGAGGTTTAATGATCAGTCAATATGAACAACACCTGAATAGGTCGGGCTGACGACGTTAAATCAATCACTTTATGGGAGGCAACTCATATTTATCTTTCTTTTTATTATGATTATAGTAGTTTTTATTTGAAATTGTCATTAGTTTGTGGTAATATTAAGCTCTACTACTCTTATTTACCCTTGAATAATCATAAAAATTGGATCCATAGAGAAAAATTGGAACGCATTCGGACCAGAGCAAAACCGTGCAATTTTTGCCTTGGGCGCCGACGGTGCCCTCGATGCCGTCGATGGCGCCATCGACTCCACGGACGCCGAGACCGGTGAGATGGCGGTTTCTGGAGTTTGAATGGCAGTTTTTAGCAGTTTTTGGGCGGGAGTTACCCTTTTAAACTCCCAAATTTGATTTTTAAAGTCATATTTCCCCCAAAACAAAGTGAAACTCCACCAATTTAATTTCTATGGCATCCAATTCCCCCTGATAATCCCAGAATACAAGTGTTTAATCGGCAAAAGTTTATTAGTGCAGAAGCGCAGCAAATCTTCAACAATTTACTGATGAAGAAAAGATTGATCAAGGAACGAGGATTTGTAAATCACGGATTTAATAAACCCTCGACGACAATTGAAGAGACGATATTGCGGCGAAGATAGGAAGTGTTGTGCTGTACTACCGTCGTCGTAGTTGTTCCTGTGGTAAAAGAATTTTATGCAAATTTACATGGAATCAACCAGGGAGTTGTTTATGTGCAAGGTAGATGGATCACATTCACTCCTGCACGAATCAATGAATTATACATGATTGAGAACGTTACAGTCTGCCACTATTCTAACTTCGTCCAGACAAAAACCAGATGAATGAAATTTACCAATATTTAACGGACGAAAGTAAAGACTGGGAAATGAGAGAAAACGAGTATGTTAGTTTTTCTGCAACACTCCTAAATCCTGTTTTGAAACACTTGCACATTTTCATTTCTGCGAAACTGTTACCAATAACGAAGAATGGTAAAGTTTCTAAAGAAAGTGCTATTTTGAATTATTGCATCCAAAGGGGACTGTCGATCGATATTGGATCAATAATTGTGAAATCCGTTTTCGGCCGATCGTTCATGGATCAACTAATGGGCTTGGACACCCATCCACAATTTTCTCACTTTGCAGTCAGTTCCAAGTGTCCTACAAAAATTTGGAAAAGGTACTTCTACCTTGGAAGCCTTTGGACCCAATTGAGAGATTCCTAGCTTTTGAAGATGAAAATGACATGATCATTATAGTAGATCAACCATCTTAGAATTCACTGCCAGTTTAACCCTTAGTTCTTGATAAAACTCTGGTGATCCTGCGTCGAATCAAACAATTGGAGAAGGAGGTACAAAATGTCATGAATGTGATTAATAATTTCTCTAATTTCTTTAATCATCTAGACTGAAGGATGAAAGAACATTTCTCTCACTCTGAACATTTAGAAGATAGTTTGATACGACTGATGAAGTGGATAAAATTAATAGAGGAGGATTTTACTGAAGAATTTCCATACCGACCTTTCTACAACCTCTTCGTTCATGTGCAATCAATGGGTGATCTCAGAGGAGATTTTAGTACTGAATCTGATGAATAGTAGATTTATATTACTACCTATCTGTCTATCTATGTAATTTGATTTGAACTTTATATTTGCTTTGCTTTAGAATTATGCTTTTAGATCTCTGTATAGTTGAAACTAAGCATAGGATGTTTTGTTTTCAACATTTTGAGTGTTGTGGCTTGGGTTTCGACGCTGAATTAATGTATTGAGGTTGAGAAAATACCAAATTTAGGTGTGTTATGTAATGTATATTGTACCCCTTGGAATTTATATATAAATGTAAGTTTTTGTGTTGTGAAAGTTTGTTTGAGATAAGTACATCGTTTAGTCACTTAAAATTATGTCTATAATGATTGAAAGGATGTCGTTAATCCGGGATTTGAATCAAAATCAATAGAGCATGCCGACGGTGGATTTTTCCCGAGAGTTCTGTTTAAATTTCAATAGAGTGCGCCGACGGCGCTATTAATGCCAAGATCCCAAAAAAACACCTTTAACCGCAATTTTGACCAGTCAACACCACTATTCATCATCCCATTCCTCCTAAAAATGTAATTTTTGACCTAGGGCTTAAGAGATCTTGGATTTGGAGGCGATTTTAAGGCTTTTTGACATTAGATTTGATCATCTCTAGGTAAGAGCTTCACTCTAAGTTAAAAATATTTTATTTTCACCATCGATTTCTTCCACATTGAGGAGATCCAAAAAATTTGAGAATGTTAAGATAATTTGGGAAGAAATTCATGGAAGTTAGTGTTGAACTCTTAAAATTACTTTTCTAAGCCATTATTTAAAGTATATTTTGAAATTTTTCTATGATTTGATTAGAGTGGAATGGCTCCACATCAAAAGAGACGAATTGAGTTCGACGACTCTCTCTTCGTCAATGCAAAAGCTCAATCAAGATTTACTTCAGTATTTAAAGGAAAGAAGTGTATACAAGATTGAGTTTTTGAGAGTCCGGGAGGAGAATTTGAACGAGTTATTGCCAAGTGGAGGTGGGAAAACTTTTGTTACACGACCAATAAAGCTGATGCAAATGTTGTGAAGGAGTTCTACAACAACGTAATTTATTCTTAAGATGGAATCGTTCAAGTGCGGCGATTTCCTGTTGAATTTAATGCCGCTCGCATCAACACCTTTTACGTAGTCCCAAACTCTTATAGTTTTCATTATGAATCCTTTAGTATGATGGAAGACCCCCTGAATGATTTGATTAACTTTCTCACTGATGGGAAAGGAACATGGAAGATTAAACAACAATAACATGTAATTTTTCTGCTTCCATGCTGAATGCCACCTCTAAGGCATGGCATTATTTTATTTCTTCTACTTTGTTACCGACTTATCACCATAGTGAGGTAACTAGAGATAGAGCTATTCTGAATTTCTATATTCAAAATAATAGAGCGATAAATGTGGGGAGAATTATTTTTAAGAATATTTTGACTACGGCAAAGAGTGAGACAAGTTGAGGTCTAGGACATTTTGGCCTTATTTATGCACTTTGCCAACTTTCTAGAGTTAAAACTAGAGATGAAGAATGGGTTTACCCTATGAAACCCATTAGTAAGGCCAAATTAAAAACTTATGAATCCTATGAGAAATGGAGAACTGGAAGTAGGAGTGAAGAGCCTTCTACTAGTAGAGATGTCCCCTCTACAAGTTATGACCTTCCACCTTCAAGTTCCCCTATCCTAACTGATTTAATGAATGAGTTGACCTTACAATAGAAGAGCATAGAATTAATAAATGAAAGGATTGGAGGTTTAGAATGTCGACATGATTATGATAGTGAGTACCTTCAAAGACATTCAAATTTTGAGGTAGCTTATTACGAAGCTCAAGCCCGACACTACAGAGGTGAGTCTGATGTTACTTTCCCTAAGTGCCCCCGATATACTCAGTAATAGCCCGATCCACCTACTGATCAAGGATACAAAGACATAGTTTGGGATTTTGATATTTTAATGTAATTGATGTACTTTTACTTATACTTTTGTTTCTGTGATCTTTTGTAATAGAAATGGATGTTTATGTATATTTGGACTTTCATTTTTATTATTATGTTGTACTTGGATGATTTTTAATTTTTGTTATAAAGTTAGTGTGGTAGTTAAATGTGCATGTGTAGTGTAATAGATGTTGAGTAGTATTTTGTAATGTAAATGTGTTTTTTATTTCGCATTTTAATTGTAATTATTTTGTTTAGTGTTGTAGTTCTGTTAGGAAATATTATGCTTATTTAATGTTTTAGTTTTATATTTATTTCAAAATTTCATTACCCAAAAAATTCTCTAATGATTTATATGTGTAGAAAGATCCTAATATTACAGACCAGGTGAAGTAGAAATTTCGAGAAGGCCTGCAAAAATTTCAGAATAATGAAAATGCCTAACATACTGAGGTATGTGTTATATTTAAAGTTTTTCTTTCCACCTCTATTATTCCATATTAAAAAATTTAAGTTTGGGGGAGGGAAGAAAAAGATTAACTATTAGATGTCCTTTATTTAATTATTTTCAAAAATTATTTATATGATTTTATGTAGTGAATTTAATTCTAGTAGATTTAAAGAAATATTTTTGTAATGAAAATTAATTTTGTAACTTAAGATATTTAGTATAAGAGAATAAGATTATAGTTAACTATTTAAAGTAAAGGAAACTATATTTTGAAATATTAAGAATCTGGAAATTCATTTGAGAAGAAAAGATTGTGGCTCAATGATGTAAAAACTATGAAATATTTATAAGGTAAAAGAATGCTTTGAGTTTCAAATTTACGGAAAGAAAGATGATGTTCAAAATCATTAAAGGTTATCCACATATAGTAATCGCACTTGAAAATAGAAAAAGAAAGGATTGAGAACAATCCATGAAAAGAAAAGAAAAATATATAGAATTGAAAGAAATCCAAATGAAAAAGAGAAAAGAAAGAAAGAAAAAAAAAGTGAGGAGAAGCTTGAGGATATGCCTAATAAAAAATTGGCTTCATTGGAGCTACCTAATTTGAAAACTTACAAACATTCCTGAACTTATATTTATAGAATAGATCTTTTACTAGTAGTGTTCTCATGAAGTTCCTATCATTTGAATATTCTAAGTGACTTAATATTGCAACATATAGTCATTCCTGAAATGAATAGAAGACTGGAACTCTTAAACTTGATGACTACATAATCTCGTGGCTACAAGGTTAATTCAATTACTTGAATTTTTTCTGAAAATATCACTATGATATTTATTTAAATCAAACTTATAGTATTTCTGAATTAAAACTTTACTACAATAGATCATAAATTTTATATAGTACTAAAATTACTTGAGCGCAAGTAATAGTTAAGTTTGGGAGATTTTGACCAAAGGAAAATATGTTGAGATTTTCATACCTATTTTATACTATTTTTGATGGTATTGCACTTTAAAGAAAGATATTTTTTTATGTTTTGTTGTAGGAATTGTAGCAAAAAGATGCAAAAAAGAGCAAATTTGGAGAAAAAAGGACCAAAATGTGAAGAATTGAACTAGGGCACCGACAACGCCATCGATCTCGCCCACGGTGAGATTTTCACGAGACTCCAGAATTAACTCTTTAAGAAGGTCCGCCGATGGCACCCTCGAGGTCGCCGACGGCTAGCTCAACGGCTATGATCAACTAGGCTTTAGATGCTGATAAATTTTGAAGGGATGCTTCGAAAACACTTGGGAAAGCTCTTCCACAACCTTAAAAGAAGATTTTGGCCAAAAATTGAGAAGACTCTAGAGGTCTTGGAGGTTAGAGAGGTTCCATTAGTGTATAGAGAATTTACTAGAGTGTTAAAATTGTGAGGAATTCAATGAGAGATTGTAAGAGTGGAGGAAAGTGAGAGATTTCTTCCTCCTTGCTGCTTTGAATAGGAATTCTGTGTGCTGTAAAGAAAGGAAGAGATTCAAAGGAACTTCGAGGAGTTTTCTTGGGGAGAAATTAGAGACAAGTTTATTTATTATTGTAGTTTGTATGACTTTGATTTTATATATGAATTATGAGTTTTGTTGTATTTTCCCCATGAGATCTGAGTAGTTTTCTCTTTCTTTCTCCTTATCTTGAGATTTGTGAAATAGTGATTTAAATTGGTGAAGCCATGAAAATGCTTAAGAAATTGTGATGATCTTTTCACTTAGAACTTAATTTACTTTCAATATGGCCAATTGATTTATTAAAATATGTTGAGTTTTACAACTAAAGTGAAGATTACATCCAAGATTCAGGGAGGCCAAAGCCCTTGGAAGTTGGGTGCAAATAAAAAGAGAAATAAAATTATTACATGTAGAATGGGAGATTCTGGAGTGAGAGACTTAAATCCTCAATTTGGTCCTATCGTTTGGGTGCTAAAGTGTAGATGTTAGCCCTCATGCAAGGGGAACGTGGGAGATCCGAAGTGAGAGTCGGTATCCTCCTAGCCTAGCCATAGATTTAGTAAACAAGCGTAGGATTAGTTAATATTATTTATGCCTGGACCAAAGGGTAAAGAATAGGTATGCTCCTATTTGACACAATATAATTTGAACTAATTCTCTGTATCCATTCAATATAATTTCTTGACAAGGAGAAGTATGCTTTCTTATATATTGAATATCACATTCGAACCTTCTTAGTATAATTAGTTATTTAATAATTATTAAAATTACATATTTATTTCAATTACCTATTATTGATAGATAAGCAATTGAACTTTGTTGTTATGATTAAAGTATTACTTTTCTAAAATCTTAGTTCGTAGTTCTAATCTTACTCCCTGTGTGATCTATATCTAGGACTCCATTAGAGCTCAATATTACTTGAGCGATACGTATACTTGCGTTGATAAGTGTGACTTTACAATTATTGAATATTTATTATGTCGATATTTATCGAATCTAAAACTGTTATTATATTTTGGTATAGTTGCCTAGGAATTAAATCTTTTAGCAGTATTATTAAATACTTATATTTTTAAGCATATATAAAGTCACAGTCATTAATAAGTGTGACTTTACCATTATTGAGTATTATATATATATATATATATATATATATATATATATATATATATATATATATATATATATATATATATATATATATATATATATATATATATATATATATATATATATATACATATTTATCGAAACTATAACTGTTATCAAGTTTTTGGTGTCGTTGTCAAGGAATTAAATCTTCTAGCAGCAGTATTAAATTCTTATACTTTTAAGCATATATAAATTCGTTGTCACCTGACATTCCTTGTTTTTACTCTGGATGGAACAACATTATAGTCTCTTTAAAAATTGGTCCTTGACCATTAAAATAACGTTTAAATCTGTGCCCATTCACTTTAAATATCCTTCCAGTTTTAGGATATTCAGTATTAACAGATCCATAGGAATAGACATTTACAACTCTAAATGGCCTTTTCCACCTAGACTTCAGTTTTCAAGAAATAGTTTCAATCATGTATTTCATAATAAAACTTCCTATCAAGGATCAATTCCTTTTTATTATCTTCCAATCTTATCATTCTTTCATTCTTTTTATATAAATCCGAGCATAATCATAAGATTCATTCCTAATTTCTTCAAGCTCATTCAATTGTAGTAATCTTTTCCCAAGTACAACTTTCAAATTGAAATTGAATTTCTTAATAGCCCAATAAGCTTTATGATCCAATTCTTCTCGTAAGTGACAAGTCTTCTAAAAAATTAATCTATACGGGGATATTCCTATAAGTGTCTTATAACATGTCTTGTGTGCCCATAATGCAGTATCTAATCTAGCTGACCAATCCATTTTATTAGGATTCACACTTTTTTTCCAAAATTCTTTTAATTTCACGATTAGATACTTCTGTCAAACCACTAGTCTGGGGATGATAAGTAGTTGTAATTTTATGCATTACATTGTATTTTTCCACCAATATTGCAATTGTTGCATTCCTAAAATGAGATCCTATATCGAAAATGATTAATCTCAACATTCCATATATTGTAAAAATATTTTTAATTAAAAATTTTGAAATACTTAAGAGCACCACATCAAGGTAAAGTGATTGCTTCTATCCATTTTGAAACATAATACACTGTAATCACTGTACACACATATCCAAATGAAGGTATAAATGGTCCCATAAAATCTAATCCTCATGCATCAAAAATTTTAATTTCCAAATTAAAATTTAGAA
>NEWO01000143.1:1105697-1128927 GCA_003013225.1 Phalaenopsis aphrodite
GTGGTGGTCTTTCTAGAGTGATTTTCATTGATTTAATAGGACTTTCTGACTCAAAATGAGAATATTCACAAGATTTTTCATTTTCCACCTCATCTTTTCCAACTTCAACTAATACTTCTTTTTTAACTCTATTTTTTAATTCTTTTCCACTTCTTAGTTGAATAGCCCTAATTTGCTCTTTATTTTGATCTTCAGAATTTACTTCAACATTACTAGGTAGCGTTTCTGGAGGTCTATTGTTAAGTGTAGTAGCAATATATCCCAGTTGATTTTCCATTTTTCTAATTACAGCTCGTTGACTTTATAATTGGCTTCTCATTTCCAATATCAATTCTTCCATTGACATTTTTTTCTCCTTACTCTGCAAATTATTAAAATCTGGAGGGTAATAAGGATTATAAGTTGGATTTCCTTTATTGTTGAAGTTTCTTAATGGGTTCGCAGTATTGTTTCCTCATTGCGGATTTGCAGCATTAAAGTTAGTGTTACTTCAACTTAAATTTTGATGATTTTTCCAACCAGTATTATAATAATTGGCATAAGGATTATTGACTGATTATTTGTTGAATTTAAGGTCTCATAAGAAGATTGAGATTCTATCATTTATCGCAATGAGTTTTCTTCAAGCATAGGTAATGTTTAAGAATAATTCATTCCATATTGATCTATCTTCTTTGATATAACAACTATTTGGGCAGCTAACATAGATTGCTAATATTTTCTATCTCTTTTCGTTCTTTTTCAGAGTTTTCTAATAGTTCTTTCTAACTCAAATCGTAAGGCATTAAATCTTCAGATCTTAAACTACGCATAAATAAACACAGTAAGTAATTAAAATAAGAAAACACACTAAAATATGAAAATATTCAAACTAACTATAAACACTTATTTTTTTAAGTTTAAAATAAAAATAATTCAAATTATAAAATAACTTACTCCTACTTTCCATTACTTCCCCGTCAACAGCGTCAAAAACTTGATGCAGAAGGATTTAGTTTGTTAATTTTGCGAATATTTTTCAATATTTCAAAATACACACGACATATACAATATTAAACATTCAAATTAATCCCAATACAAGTAACTTCAATGAAAATAATTTTATCTTTTAAAAATCTTTAAACTTCCAAATCCCCTAAAAATAACACAAGCATACGTATTACTTAAGTAATAAAGGGCAATGGAGTCCTAGATATCGATCCCACATGGAAGTTGAAAATGTCTATGAGTAAATTCTTAGGATTATAATGTAAACTACAATTTTATACTACAAAAGTGAAGTGCTAAATTTGAATATAATGTAATAGAGTGAATGTTAAATAAAATACAGTAAAAGGACAAAGTTAATTAAACTAAGTGTTAAGATTTTGAAAGTAAAATGACGAAAACTAAACAAAGTTTTTGTGATGAAGAGTTCAAATTTATGAAAGCATCATTCCCCTTTACAATGAGTAAAGTGATTAAAATCAATTGTACATATATAAAAATTATTTTGTACAAAGTAGGAGCAATCTTATTCCTTACCCTTTTCCGAGTGCCTGAGTAACATTGACTAATTCAGAGTTTGATCCCTAATTTCATGGTTAGGCTGAGATGATACTGGCTGCAACTCCAGAGCTCCCACTTCTCCCTTACCTAAGTGCAAACAATCTCGCATTAATTTTTAATCAATTGGACAAAATTAGAGATTTTAATTTATCACCTTAAAATTTTCAATTATGCATCCAACAAAGTATATTTCCTTATTTATTTGCACTCAACTCCATGGATGACATCCTCTCCCATGAAATCAATTGTGATTTTCACCATGTTGTAGAAATCATAGCCCTTTTGGAACATATGTTTCTCAACATATTTTAACAATTCAATTGGCCAAATCGAAAAGTAAATGAATATTGGAGTTCAAATAATTACAAATTATCGAAATTTAAAACCGAATAAAATAAAATCAATTATTCACAAAATCATATCTCAAAGTAAGGAGAAAGATAAAGAAGACTACTCAGAATTTATGAGAAGGATACGACAAAACAGAGATTTCATATATAAAAAAAAGTTTACAAAATAAAAGAAATTAAAGACAATTTATTTCACAATCATTCCGAAGAAAATTCCTAGAAGTTCTCTTCAAGCATTTCTCTCCTTACAAACACTCTCAATTATCTCTTAGAAGTGTAATGAAGAAGAAATCTCTCACATTCCCTCTCCTCTTATAATCCTTGAAGAAAATCTCTAAGTCCTTGACTTCTCTCTCTCTCTTTCTCTCTTTCTCTCTTTTGACTCCATGCAATTCTTTGGCGCCTATTCAACAAGATCCATTGAATCTCGAGATTGGCGGAGTCATATTATTGAAGAATAGGTAGATTAAGGAATTGAAATAAAGATAAAGGTTGAGCCAGTTCTAAATCGAACACCATTTTCTTGAGGATCTTTTCCCTCTTTTTCTAGGATTCTAGTGTTAATCTATTTTACAATGACTACTATGACTACTTCGAAGATGTATGATGGAAGATTTGGGGGATTTAAGAAAAATGGAAATTATTTATCACAGGTGGAGTTTGGTTTAAATTCTCCGTCCACAAGCCCTTAAAGAAATATCACTATTCTCTCTTAAATTATTCTCTACGAATGACCTTAACCTTTCCCAAATATTTGGATTCTTAGAAAACACTCACTAGCAACCTTTCTCGATTTTTTAATCCTCAACTATGCTCTCACTATTAGCCTTTTACTAGGTGTTGGCCAACCACTTTCATCCACTTTCATGCCATTACAATCCACCAACAATCTTTGGTGTTTTTCACTACTTTGAGGACACCCTTTTACCCTAAATTAGTGGCTGGTAGAACACCACCACAAAGAATTTTTAATCACCATGTTCACACTTTTTATTTATCGCATACACTTCTACGCATTCATGCTGTGCATAAAGTTTAATTTGATTATTAACGTACATAGTTCTGTATATTTGTTGCGAAGATTTAATTTGATTATTAAAGTACATAGCTCTGTATATATGATTGTGAGGATTTAAGTTGGATGGATTTAACATAACAAAATTCTTTAAGTGCCATTATAATCTCTTCTCCCTAGACTACATAACATAATTAATCATCAGCTACATTTAAACTTGGCAGCGAAAGCTTATATCGACTTTTATTATTCATGGCTAGGAAGCCAGTTTTCTAACCAAAATTAAGCATTTAACTAACAATGTAATTTTAAAATAAAATGAAAAGATTTGCATTACACTTCTAAAGATTTGCATGGTTATGATTTTATTAAACAACAAATGCCACAATCTTAAATAAATATGCGCGCACTCAGAAAATAGGCAGTTATATAGTAAAAATAAACTGAAAACATAATCTAATAATAGCTGCTAAACTAATTAAAGAAAAAAACTTTATTTGTAAAATACATCAGAATTTGGACCCCAATAATTACGTCTCAAATCGTCCAAGATAACTATCTCGGAGCTCCGGTGTGAGCTTTGTTCAGACAATGGACACAATATGTTTCGAGGTATTTTTTAGTTTTTTTTGGCACTGGTCAAAAAAAAAAATTTCTATGTGAGATTGCATTATGCAACTCCGATATATGTTTAATTATTTTCCAGCGACTTCATTTGTTTAATTATCTTCCAGCAACTTCACTAACGTGTTATATATAATTGTATTTTCAATTGCAGCTTCAGATGACCAATTTCTTCCCACCCTCACCTTCTCCAACTACTGCTTAACTATTTACAATCACCTACAATTTTTAACTATATAAATATGCCACCTTTATTTTCTCCTACTCCCTGGAATCCCTCCATTAAAGCCAGCATGTCTTTAGCTTGGGCAATCTTCCTCCTCTTCCTTCTACTTTGCGTCCACCCTCATCCAACTGTCTCTGCAGACGAGGAAGAGACTCACATCCACTTCTACTTCCACGACGTCGTAAGCGGGTTCACTCCCACCGCCATCCGTGTAGCGCAGGCCCCCACCACCACATTCTCCACCACCGGTTTCGGAGCAGTTGTGATGATAGACGATCCCCTCACCGAAGGCCCCGACAGAAGTTCCAAGCTGCTCGGACACGCACAGGGAATGTACGCACTTGCCTCACAGGAGGAGGCCGGACTTCTTATGGCCATGAACCTCGCCTTTGTCGACGGAGACTTCAATGGAAGCACACTTACCGTGCTCGGCCGGAACACAGTCTTCTCCGATGTGAGAGAGATGCCAGTGGTAGGTGGCAGTGGTAAGTTTCGCTATGCTAGGGGATACGCACTTGCTCGAACACACAAGTTTGACCTCCTCACGGGTGACGCTATCGTAGAGTATGACGTCTATGTTCGCCATGAGTGAATGGGATACTAGATTCTTCTACCTATTTATCTATGCTTATATACCTATGTTCATACAGATTAACGGATATGTGGTTATCTTGGAATGTACTGTTGATATTTTGATGTGAGATATAAGAATTATTGATGCTTAGTTAAAATTTATATGGTTTTCGTTGCTTTGTGATCGAATTAAAATATTTTTTTAGAAAAGGATGGTTTTATTAATTGTCTTCTGTTAGAGACTACCTGGTGGATATTTCCGTGGAATTATCAGCAATTTATTTAATATTTAGAACACCGCAATCGAGACGTTTACAATTAAAATTAGTTATTTTGTAAAATTTAAGGTGCTGTCTTTATGTTTGACTGACTTGTATGTCTTATGTTGAAGTTAAATTTAGAATGAGATTTGTTAAACAAATTATTGGAAATTTTTGAAGAGAGAATGGTGAATTTTCTTACTAAACTTGGTTTGGTAGTTATCAACGTGCATGAGAGCATCAAGTTATGTTTATTTATAGACATGACGGTCTATATCTACAATCTTCTAAACCCTTACAATTTTTTTCTAAAAAAACATATTCTAGGTTCTTCCTGTTTAAATAGTCTAGAGCATTCTCATTTAATAAAAACTTCTTAAAACCTTTTGCTTAAGATTAGATAGAATATTCAAGAATATTGGAGAAACTGTATCGATCTTATCACTCTTCCTTGATGTGGATTACGATTACTCCAATGAGATTGAGTAAAAGTTCAACCTTTCTTCTTGGAAGTACCTTTGTGAATATGTGTGCCACGTGTTCTTCAGTCTTGTAGTGCTTGAGTTTAATTTCTTGTTTGGCCTCGGCTTCTCTAATGAAATGATATTTGATACCAATATATTTAGTTCTACCTTAAAATTAAATATAAGAATTTTTTCTATTGTTATAGCCAATTTTTCATCACAATAGATTTTGTAGCTTCTTATCGTAACCGTCTATATCTACTACTATATTTTAGCCATAAAGCTTGGTTTGTAGTTGTGGGAGTTATGATTTATTCTCTTTTAGCTGATGATTATGCAACAGTTACCTATTTACTTAATATCCAAAAAACAATTTCTAAACCTAACGTGAATGCATATCCTGAGGTGCTCCTTATGTCACCCAAGGATTATCAGTATATTCAATTAGCTTTTAGCTAGGGTTGGATTCATATCAAATACCATAGTTCTTTGTTCCTTGAAAAGATCTATGAACTCTCTTAGTTGCAACTTGAAGAACTTGTCATGAACTTTGCATAAATCTTGAGAGTATACTTGATGCATACCTGATGTCTGATCTCATCATTGTTAAAAAAAATAAGCTTCCAACGAGACTTGATCAAATGTGTTGTGAGCCATGGTGCATTATCATCTTTCTTTAATGTCTGGTTGGCTAGTGGAGTAGTTACTATCTTGTAAATATTTATCTTAAACTTTTATGAAAATTTTCTGTTTAATTCATTTGTGAGATGAAGATCCCTCTTTCATTTCAAATTAATTCTATCCCAAAAGAAAATAATGCATCATACCAAAGCTAGTCATCTTGAATTTCTTCATCATGTCTTCTTAAAAGTATTTTACCTTCTTCTCATTAGTTCCTGCATAGATATGATCATCTACAAGTAGGGAAACAATGAGAGTTTTGCTTGTACCTTAAGTATTGACGTACAATGTTGGCTTACTTATCCTTCTCTTAAAGCCTTGCTTTATGAATTAGTTGTCAATTAGACTATACCAAGCTGTTAGAGCTTTCCTTAATCTATACAAATCATGTTTTAACATAAGAACTTTACCTTCTTGACCTTGTACTACAAACCTTGTATATTGTTGCACATAAATCTCTTCTTCCAAGTACTCATTTAGAAATGTAAATTTTACATCAAGTTGATATATCTTCCACTTATAAAGTGTATTTAATGATTTTATTATTTCATGTCATGCAACTGAAGCAAACGTCTCAGTATAGTCAACCTAAATTTTTCTCAGCATCCCTTAGCAAGTAATATTTTTTTATATTTCTAAATTGATTTATCAGGATTGAGTTTGGTCTTGTACATCCACTTGAATCAAGCTACCACATTTTTTTTTTGTGGAGAGTCTATTAGCTCTTATGACTTACTTTTCTAGATCATCTTTATTTCTTCTACCATAGCTTCTCTCCATACTGCTCACTTTAAGGATTCTTCAAAACTCTTTTGCTCCATGATTGTCAAGTTACAATACACATAAAATTATTCTAGAAATTTTTTTCTACTAGGTGATGATTCTGGAAATGAATCTACATGTTGGTATGACACTTATATAGGTGCTTGTGTTGATGATCCTAGTTGATTACTGACTTCTTCAACTTGTTGATGTGTTATGGGTGTCATTTGCACACTCATTTTAATATTTTTTGTCTTCAAATTGTATGTAGCATCTTCATCAAATTCCATATCTCCGCTATTGATAATCTTCTTTGTTCTTAAGTTATAGACTCAATATACTTTAGATTGAGTATGATGGCCCAATAAAATTTCACTTTCTGCCTTTTCATCTATTAGTACTTTTTTTTTAATGTGTACATAATAAACACAACCAAAGACTCTTAGAGGTTTTGCAAAATGCTTCCTTTTATTTCAAGCTTCAATTGGTGTCTTGTCATTTACCATTATCGTTGGACAGCTATTTAGTAAATAAACTTAAGTATATAAAAATTTTATCCAAAATTGTCTTCGAAGACCCATATCCAGTAATATGGTTCTTACTGTTTTCATTATAGTTCTGCTCTTCCTTTGAAAAACTTCATTTTGCTATAACGCATATCTAACTGTGAGTTGTCGTTTAACACCTTCAAAAAACATATTGAACTTATTTGAGGTATATTTCTTACATTTATCACTTATTAAAGTCTTTAAGTAGCAACAACACATTTTTTGGCGCAAGCCTTAAATTTTTTTTGAAAATCTGAAATACTAATGACCATTCTTACAAATTAAACCAACATTCTTGTATACTCATCAATGAGCATGATGATGTATTTTTTTTTCTAGTGATAGAGCAAGCATTGATCCACAAATGTCAGTGTGAAAAACTTTTAATGGCTCCTTAGCTCTCTATGCTTTGCCTGATGGAAAAAACTATCAATATTGTTCACTGATAAGCACCTTTCACACACACCATTAATTGCCTTTATTTTATAGGGATCTCTTATCATATCTTTTTGGTGGAGAATCTTCAACCCATGGAAGTTTAAATGCCCAAGTTTCTTGTGTAAAAGCCATGTATCATCAATTTTTTTCTTCTTTTCCACCTTATTTAAGCATCTTTGTTGAATAGGTTTACATCAGTTCACTTTCATCTTGATCTTTGAAATTTCAAGAAATTTATCTTGCTTATCATATATTATGTAATTATCTCACTCAAAATTTGAAGAGTATCCTTCTCAATCATTTAAATTATGATAAGTATATTTTGATTGATATTTGGGACTAAGAGTACATCATTGATATATTTCTTTCTTCTTCTTGTGCCAATGGTTGTGCTGCCACTTTTTTTTGCTTCCATGAAATCACAACCTATTTGGACTTTTGTCTTTATTTTTTCTACTCTACAATTTTTTTTCATTTTTTATCATGTAAATACTACAACCACTATTAAGACATTATGCATCTTTCTTATCTTTTTCTGTAACTTGACAAGTATAGAAGCAATTTTTATTGTCAATTTTATCTTCTAAGAAATTGGCTTGTCACCTTTCTTAATCAAAAAATAATTTATATGCGCCAAAAATTCTAACAATTTTGGCACAGTGGTTTTCTTTGAACCAGTAATCTTTTCTCTTGATGATTTTTTCTTTTGTAAATGCCACATGGAGAATATTTATCACAAATTTACTATTTTTTTAATTTTAAAATTTTCTTATGAATTTCTCTGACGTTAATTTGATGTATGAGACCACAAATTTATTTTAGATTGAAAGTATTTTTTGTAGTATTCTCATCACATATTAAATTTTTTTTTTCATAAGATTTAAGAAAGCCCATTAATTCTATTGGTAATAATGTTTCTAGATCCCTAGATTCTTCAGTTGCATAAATTATTATATCATTTCATTTATAAAAGGAAATATTATCTTTTTAATTTTTTCCTTGTCAAAAATTGTTGCTCCATATGCACTCATTTGATTAAATATTTCATTTTGTGCACTTTATCATTTAATTTAGGATTCTCAATGTCTCATTTATGATTTTGTAATTTGATGGAGTGTACCATCATAGTTCCTTGAAACTCGTCCAATAACATGTACACATTTGTTTTATAGTTTTTGTTCTTTTGATTTGATTAAAGATGTCATCTCTCAGTGCTTATTGTAAAAAAAATAATGCTTAGGTTTTTTTTTTTTCTCTTCAAACATCTTACTTTGATTTGCTAAAAGTTTTGAAGTATATTTTGGAGTATTGAATCCTTCTTCAAAGATCTTCCACAAAATTTGGGAGCAAAAATAGTTTTTCATTATCATGGATCAAAATATATAATTTTTCTATTGAAGATTGGAATTGAGATAAATGAGCAAGTGAAGCTGAACACTGTAGCTATACTAAAATTATACAATGCCCAACGAATAATCAAATGATTCTCTCTTACCAATTGATGGAAATCTTTGCAAAAAAGAAAGAGAATCTTATTACTAATCTTTATTGACTTCTTTCATCATACATGAAAAAAACAAATTATGCCTATTTATAGGCATGAGAGACTATATTCAAATTATTCTAAACTCTTATAATTTTTTTCTTTAATGTTATACTCTAGATTCTTCCTATGTAAATATTCTAAAAGCATTCTCATTTAATAAAAATATCCTAGAATCTCTTACTCAAGACTAGATATAACATTTTAGAACAATGGAGAGATAACATCAATCCTATCACAAACATTATATTATGATATCTAACATATCGTGGAAAGGAAGCTCATAATATGTAATTTAAATTTAACCTGAGAAATATTTATGTACATCAGATATGTGTAAGCATGAATCTTTAAGAGATCCAACCAGCAAAATTACAAATGAGTAAGGCTAAGGAACACCTACTTATGGAAAACTAAAGCCCCCACATTATACAAACCAATGGTCCACCAGTGTGAGACCAAAGCTCCAATAGTGGAAAACCAGGGATACACTAATATCCGACCAAAGGCATCAACATGTCTCTCATCAAAAATTTACTATGGCGATGAAAGCATCATTATCAACCATCTCACGAGCTCCCTTCAAGATTTTTCTCATATGTGTTTTAGAACTGGTCATAACTTATTCACATTATATAACCCCGAAAGAGCACCTTGTCAAAGAGTGAGCTACCAATTATATTACTATAATTTACCCTCTACTTGATAGTCTATCCTTGCTCTCCAGATAAGATTTCCTAACCTATGGATTAACAATCATCAAATAGACTAAGAACCCCCAACCAACAAAGCCAAGTTGATCGGGTGAATTTTTGTTGACCTGAACACCATTGAGGGCTAACTAATAACCCTAGTTTGACACACTCAGAAAAACATTTCTTTTCAAATAGAGATTAATTAATTTCTAGCAATTAGGTCAAGTATTTCCAACCTAAAGACTATTGAACAACCCAAATTCTGCACTATCGAACAAATAGGTATTAACAAACCAGAACCAATTGATTTCAACCAACAAACTCATAAGGCAGTCAAACTAAAGATTATTACATGTAAAATACCAAAAATATTATGTAATTCCCTTTTTTAAGTAGGAGTACATATGTAATTTTATATGTTATACCCCTTACTTTATAAATAAGAGGATCATTTCATGTGGAAGGGCCAATCAGCAATGTGAATCACTATTAATTAATGTGCACTTTTCTCATTATATCTCACATTCTCTTTTAAATTTTACACTAATTATTTTGTGTGAATCACTACCTGATCAGGATTCAAAATCCAAAAGGTGTGGTGAGCATTGATCATGTCATAAACAAGAAGAGGAGTGACACACAGAGAAGATCCCAATAGAAACACAACTAACATAGAGTGTGTCATGAAATATGTGTAGATCCAAATCCAAAAGTTAAAAGATAGCTAAATTACAACTTTAACGCTTCAAAACAAGAAAAAAGAAGCTCTTGGAATAATACATCTGCCAGTCACTTATGGGAAAAGATAAAAAAGTGCACCAAAATGGAGGACGAATTATTAATTTGTCACCAACTTGCAATGCCTTCTTTGGTGGTCTTTGCTCAATGACTTCAAAACCATCACTTTAACCTACCACATAGAAGTGAATTTTCTATTCGATGAGGAGATACCACAATTTGGGATAACTTGGAACAGTCTTGGACATGCTTCTTTTAAGCACTTGAAAGGGTGGATTAAGTATCATTTGAACTTTAAAACCTATGTGAAGGTAGTGGTTAGACCAACAAGACCACACTTGAAATCTTGGTAATCGAAGGTAAACTACGTAATATAGTTTCTCTAATAAGTGAAATTCTTAATGTAGAGTTTAAGGAAACGCTAATCTAGACCATTTGAGAGCATTAGGACAATTTTACATAGTTAACTACAATTTTAGGAATACCAATCAACATTACTTGTCACTAACAAAATCTCAATCTTACTCTCTGACCGATGAGGCAAGAGATGAAGTATTCAATTATTATACTGGTCAAACTAATTTAGGATGAGGTATGGAAGCTGTTGGAGGCCAGATACATCTGAGAAGTATATTATATGACTGGGCATTCAACATGGTGATACTGAGTGGAGAATGTTCTTTGACACTGCTAATTCGAACTTTTACTCCTCAGAGGATAACTTGGGGAAAAATTATTTACTCACCATAAAAATTTTTGAGAGACTTATATCAAAATAATAAGGCACAACATTTCAAGAATAATATATATTCCTGAAGAAAGAAAAAATATTTTCTTAAAATGGGCCTGACCACCTAGATGGTGAAAGCTTTTGTTAGTCTACAGAACAAAATTTTTCTTTTTTTCCCTTACCTCGCTGTTGTAAGGTAAGGTTTATTTTAATTCTGGGGTCTTGTTCCCTACAAGAACAAAGCCTTCATAGTTTATTACATCCTTAGAGCCGTGAGACCTAAAGTAAACTTACAATTAATGTGACGAGTCTGATTATCAGAGACCAAACTTTTATAATCAGAGTGATTAGAAATGTAGAGTTCAAATTGGGAAAATTAAGCTTAAAGGGATGGAAAATACAGTCTGATGACAATATGTCATAGGAAAGGCCCAAGATATATGATAAAAATTGAAGAGAGATGTGAAAGAGTTTGATGTTAAGCTTGAACTGATAAGAAGAAATTAAATGATAAATTTGGGATACTATATTTGACTGACTGAAATGGTTTGAAAACCTATGCTAAGGATAGAATCAGACAAGAAAGATTTATAGAGAATGAGTGAAAGCCGAGAAGTTACTCAACAATTCTAGCGGCCTAAAAGAAGAGGTAAAGCATACAGACTCCTTGAAAAAGACTGAGAAGTCCAGAACAGCTAAGGCAATCCAGAAGAAGTCCGAAACGATGGCAACTGTCAACAAGGGAAAGTAGTCGACGAGGATTCAGGTAGAGCAGTCTTGTTAGGAATCCCAGCAGTCATCACAGAATGGTTAGGCTCAATAGTAGCATACTCAACAGTACAGTTAGTCTGACTAGTAGTCATTTCAGTGGAGACCATATAAGATAGATGGCAGACAGGGTCCGTCAGTTGCAGATCAGTTGAACAGAGTGCACTCCTTCAAACATAAAGCCGTGGCAAAGATGTTTTGAAATTTGATAAAAAAGACGGAGTTTAGATTGGTCGTGCCGAGGAAGCCAGATGAGGTTAATAAGAAGGATCATCACAACTACTACCCTTTCCATAGATAACTCAGATGCACCATTGAGGGTTGTTTTAGATTAAAGGATTGGTTTGAGAGAAATCTGAAGAAGGGAAATAGAATGATTCTGAAATAATATTTAAAAGAGCCTAAAGGAGATTCTGTAAATATGATTTCAGCAAAAACAATCACTCCAATAGATCCATACAAAGATAAGAGTGGATCGAGCACAGTTTGGAACAAATCCTCCAAGAAGATACTGGATCAAATTCATACCACTTTGGTACGAGCTGGTGCCCAGAGTCTGCAGCGTGCCAGGGTAAAAATGGAGATTGCGCCAGAGAAGCCACTGCAATTAGAGATAAAAAAGGACGAGATCATGCTTGAGATGAAGAATGATACTAGAAGGGTAGGATAGTGGCTGCCCCCATTAGATTGTTTGTATCAGTTTTGGGTTAAACCACTGATTGTACATGATTATCTCTATGCCCCTCTGTGGTTTTTAAATTATAAGAATTGCAATTTTAGCTACATTTTGAATGTCTCTAGTGATGACGTAACTGACTACAATCAATCTAACCTCAATTTTGGTTCCCAAAATGATTCCTAAATCGTACTTAAACCTGAAAGACATGCTAATGGAAATGAAGAAGATTTCGACAACAACGGTTATAACAATTCAGAGTTAGGAGCCAGTCCTCGAGTGCCAAGGAACACCAATTTCCATCACCTTGGACTTTTTTGATTCAGAGTCAGCACTAAAAAAGTTGGCTGTAACGTCAAAGAAGAAGAGAACACTAAAGTGAATCTTAGGAGTGGGAAAGTGTTACCCCCCAAGAATGACTCCAATGCATAAAGTTAAACAAGCAGTTACTCAAGAAGAGTTGCCTCCGTCAAAGGAAGAAACACATGCCTAAGAGGAAATTAGAAGTTTCAAATAAAGTGGCTTGTAATATATTAGCTCATCTCAGAAAGTTCACTTCCAAACTAAGCATCTACGATGCTCTGATCCTATCAAAGAAGATGAAGGAATCTCTGATCAAGTCTTTAATTGATCTAGAAATTTAATTAGCAAGCTCAGTTGGTCAGCACATCCTCAAATGAAGTTTGTTCATTAAAGGAATTGCCTGAGGTAACCTTCACAGATGAAAACTTGCTACTTGGTACTACTGACCATAATCGACCGCTCCAAATTTCCATCAATGTCGATAAATTTTTACTTTCCAGAGTTCTGGCAGGTCCGAAAGCATCACATAACTTAATGAGTCTACGAACATTAGCAAATTTGGATATTAACACATAGAAGTTTACTTTTGATAAAATGATGTTAAGAGGATTCAATCAAAAAGGAGAAAGAGCACCTGGGTTGATTACAATACTCATGAAGTTTCGTGAGCTAGGAACAACCACTAAGTTCCATATCATCGACACAAAAACCTCTTTCAATGCTTTTCTTGGTCAACCATGGATTCATGGGCATAAAATGGTTCTATAGTCACTACACCAATGCATGATGTATTATAAGGAAGGATTAGAACAATACTTCAAGGGGGACCTACAACTGTTCTCAATTCAAGAGATAGGCATCCATGAAGATGCCGCCTACTATACTCCTCCAAAAAAACAATCTTTTCCCGAGAAGATGTTCCAAATAAGAATGAAGAATCAAAGCGATCACAAGAGTGAGACCATTCAAATCTGCTTCAACAATCTTCCAACACTCCTTCGTAACAAGTTGGTGGAAGTTCTTTTAATCCATGCATTCAAGATTAAGGTCGGGGATGCGAGAGAGGAAGAACCAACATGATTGTTGAATAGATGAAGCCAACCATCAACATCAACATGGAAAGAAGCTTTGAAGAAGATAAGTTCAATGAGGAGACATTGATGATAAACCAGAAGAGACCATAATTTGAGATCTCCTTGGAGGATACAGAAAAAAGTGAATATAAATCGATGTTTGATCAGATCAACCACTATGTGCAAGCCATGACCTTAACTCTGATTCACTCCCATAAAGTCGAGAGTCTAGAGGTCATGGAAGTCAGAAGTGCTGGTTTGAAAAAAATCAAATTTTTTCGTTCAACTCTTTCTTATCATTCTAAAACTCATGTAAACATAGAAGAAGATGATGCTAATGAATTAATGGAATTACCATTTAGATGCATTTCCCCTTGTAGAAAAAAATTAATTTAATAAGGTATGTCCCAAAACAAATGTCGTAGTATAAACTACAGCTCTTTAAGAAATTATGGAATGTTAAAGGTCAAACTCTCCACTCGAAAGAGGGTCTCAGATTTAGTACGATTGAACTAGTGAATGATTCAAAATTTTGAATGGTTGTTACTAGCGGATTGGAAATAGATTACCACAACGTGGAAGATGCTTTTGAAGACACTCCAAGAGATGATGCTTTGGGAGAGCTCAAGAAGTAAATTAAGTAAATAGTTAATGAGTTAAAGGATGTTAATATCGGGACTTAGGAGCAGCCCAAAACTACCTTCAAAAGTTCTTTACTCAGCAAGGAAGAGTCTGAAGATATAACCAAGTTACTATCAGAATTCAAAGATTTCCTTGCTTGGAGTTATGATTAAGTGCCAGGATTATCTCTTGAAGTCATAGTTCATAGGCTTGGAGTGGACAAGAGTATTACCTCAGTGAAACAAGCTCCTAGAAGAATGCACATCATCAAGGTAAGGAAATTAATAGATGCTAACTCTGTGTGAGAAGAATAGTACCCTACATGGTTAGCTAATGTTGTGCAGGTTAAGAAGAAGAGGGGAAAATTTTGAGTATTTGTTGAATCTAAGGACTTGAACAAAGCATGTCCAAAGCATGAGTTTCTGCTATCGATACCAGAGTTGATGGCGAACATCACGTCGACACACAAGATTGTCATGGATGGATCATTTGAGTACAGTCAGATTAAGATGACTCTGAAATATGTAGCTCTTACAACTTTTAGAATGCCAATAGGAATCTTCTACTATGCAGAAATGTCGTTTGGGTTGAAGAAAGTCGGAGCAACTTACCTGTGAGCAATGACGATGATTTTTTATTGCCTCTTCTACAACAAGGTAGAGTGCTACGTGGATGACTTGGTCATCAAAAGAAAAAAGCGAATAGACCACTTGTATGATTTGAGGATTGTATTCAAGTGATTATGACAATATAATATTAAGATGAATTCCTTAAAGTACGCATTTGAAATCATCTCCATAAAATTTCTAGGATTATGTTGACCTCACTTTTAATTGAGGTTCAGTTTTTCCTCTTTAGTAACCTAAGGTATAGCCATAGGACTTTCCTATTGACTATTCTTAGAAAATTAGATAAGGAGCCCTCACCATTAGAAAGTTCAAACTCTTCTCTACTCACCTTGAAGTTACACATATTGGTCTTAACCTCTAGCACTTAGTAGGTGGGGTCATTATGGGGGAACTCAAGATGAGTCACTGTTAGGACTGCTAGACCTTAGGGTTAACCTTAGGTGTTGGTCTAGGGCTAAGGCACTCACTTGCAATCACTTACACTCATAATCACTCACTACCCTAAACCAAGAACTTCTAGGCTTTGGTCCCTTGATACTTTTGGGAGACTCCTGTAGGTGGTTCCCTAAACCTATTAGCCCTAGGCTAAGGTTTAGCTAAGACAACTACATATAGGACCCAAAATGGGGTTTCCATTGATCCATGACTTAGTTATGGTGGTTGGCAAACCAACTCTATCAAGATACCCAACCTACCATTTTGCCCCTAAATTTCCCCAAATTACTCGGATTCCATTGGGACCCCAAATTTGGCCAAAATATCCAAATCTAGCCAAAATACCCAACTTGGTTCAAAAATCATTTCAAACACCTTGAAAACACCCAAATTACCCAAAATCCCCAAAATTGGCCAAATTAGCAAAATACCCCTCTTTGGCCCAAAATTTCAAAAATTTTATAAAATCCCAACAATTCCCAAAACCTCCCAAATATTCCCAATTTCATTTTTTTCAACAATCACATGACTCAATTTGGCCAAATTAACCATCCTTGATCAAAACACCCAAATTGCCCTTTAAAGGCCCATATTTTCTCCAAATCACCTCAAATGTCTATCCAATTCGTCTCAATTTAACCAATTTAAATTCTAAACTCAAATTCACTCTTCATATGACCAATGAATACCAAATCCAAGCCCAATTGATCCATGATTTGAATCCAATTTTGATTTAGATCAAAAACCCAATTTTGACCCCATGACTTGGTTTCACCAAATTGAACCCATAGCCCACTCAATTGGCCACAATTTGTGTTGAAAAATCTTAATAACATTCCTACACATCAAATTTCACCTTCAATTTGCCTTGGTAGGACCTTAATTTCATTTGATTTCAACCTAAATCCAAAAGCTCCAAATTTGCCCCAAATTGACCTTTTCCAAAATTTCACCAAATTGAGGGCGTTAACCCCAAAATTTCCACTCCATCCCTTCATGAAAAATCTTCACAACACCTTTATTGATCATGTGGACCATTCAATTTAAACTTAACATAAGGATAGCCCAACCTACACCCTTGTCTAGCCCAACATGCCCAAATTGGCCAAATCTCAAAAATCCTTTAAATTGACCTACCAATTGAACTCAAAATCACTTCAACCCCTCACCAAAAATCTTCATGAAAATCATCTACACAATGTTGTTCAATCAATTGGGTCATTTGAAATGGATAAACTAGCCCAAACGCAAACTTTGATCACTTGAACCCACATTGAACTTTTGCATTAAAGATGGCCTAACTACCGCAAAGTCACTAAATTAACTCCACCTCAGCCATTGGTTAGACCCTAAGACTGAAACAAAACCCATCTAACCACCTAAACTAAGCCATGGACCAAAGGCGCCCTAAATCAAGAGATTTCATTTCATTTTTGCTTAAGCTCTAGACTCTTTTGCCAAAATTAGACCTCAACCCATTAAATTGTTGTAACATATTCCCTTGGGTTCCCTGAGCTCCTACCTACCTCCCCCGGGCCGGCCGGCCAACCTAGTGGACGAAAAATGACCAAATTGAAAGCCACCCCCATGGAGCTTCACCCAAATCAAACCTAGAGGTCAGCTCATCAAAATCAAATTGTAGGGCTCCTCTGCCCTCCACCTAAGCACCACAATGCACCCAAACTTGTGTCCTAAGAGCCACCCCATGGCCTTTTTTATAAAAAACTCACCTCCATGGCTGTGGGAGGTGTGCTAAAAAATTTTTTAGAGAGAGCCTCCCAAACTTCTCACAAAGCTTCTCTGAGATCCCTTCAGTGCAATCCAACCCTCCTCCCTCACTGAATTCCACTGTGGAAGCTTAATTTTGAGGTCAAACCTCTGCCCAAAATCAGGACATAACTCATTACACTTCCACAATCCACCAAACTTCAATTACTTGTGCCCACACCTTCACAACTAAGAAAGAAGCCAAAGCCCCATAAAATCCCCCTCTGAAATAACCTCCACCATAGCTCTAGACCAACACCTGAAATCGAGCTTGGTCGAATTCATACCTAGGCCTTACGCCATAGCAAGAGGTTTAATCCCTAGCCTCATTGGACCCAAACGAATGTGCCAAGACCCTCTGATTGAAGCTTCACTTCTCAAATAAAAGGTATAAAACTTCTCCCCCTCCCAAGCCTATTTTGATTCTCCATTTGATTAGGCTTAATTTATTTGCATGATTACCATATGGATGTGTTCGTCTTACTTAGACGAGTCTGTAGCATCAAACCCGAAGTGATTTGATTGAGTCTAGGCTGAGATCTTAGGGTTTTAGTGTAGACGGTCACTTTAAATGGTCCTAACCATCTGGATTTTAGTTCTCCTAGAAATAATCTCAATCTTGTATTATATAATAGAACTTCTTGTCCAGGTTCAAAGTTCTAATTAATAATCTTCTGATCATGCCATATTTTCATTTTCTCCTTATAGATTTTTGCATTATCATATGCTTCATTTATGATCTCCTCAAGTTTATTGAGTTGCAATAATATTTTCTCACCAGCATCTTCTAGATTAAAATTAAATTTCTTAATAGCCCAAAATGCTTTATGGTCCAATTTTACTAGTAAGTGACATGTTTTTCCAAAAATAAGTTTGTATGGGGACATTCCTATAGAAGTCTTATAAGCAGTTCTGTATGCCCATAATTAAGTATCCAATCTAGTATATCAATCTAATTTATAAGGATTTAAAGCTTTTTCTAAGCTTTGTTTTATTTCATAATTTGATATTTTTGCTAGACCGCTAGTCTTATGATGATAAGCAGTAGAGAATCTATGCATAATATCATATTTCTTTATCAATTTCTCGATTCTCCTATTTCTAAAATGGGATTCTCCATCTGTAATAATTACTCTCAGCATTCTATATCTTGTAAAATTATTTTTATTGAAAATTTTAGAAACTCTCAGAGCATCACATTTAGGTACAACAACAGCTTCAATCATTTTGGACATATAATCAACTACAAGTAATATATATAAGTTTTCAAATGAAGGTATAAATGGTCCCATAAAATATAATCCCCACATATCAAAAATTTCAACTTCCAATATGTAATTTAGAAGCATTTCATTTCTTCTAGAAATATTTCCTACTCGTTGATATTGATTGCATGTTTTAATATATTCATTAATATCTCTAAAAAGAGTAGGCCAATAAAATTCAACTTGTAAAATTTTATAAGCAGTCTTATTTGTTCCAAAATGTCTTCCAAATTCAGAATCATGACATCTTTCAATTATTTGTTGAGTTTCTTCATAAGGCACACACCTTTTGATAATTAGATCTTTACATTTTTTTTATAAATATGGGTCATCCCAAAAATAGAATTTTGGATCATATATAAATTTCTTTAATTATTGATTCTTAATATCTGGTGGTATAATATCAGTTACAATATAATTTACTATATCGACATACCACGGTGTATCTATTTCATCAATACTATATAATTGTTCATTAGAGAAATTTTCTATAATTTTATTTGCAAAATTAGTTAATATTTCTTTTTCTAGTCTAGACAAAGCTATTTGATTTTCATTTCCCTTTTATCAACTATAGAAAAATCGAACTCTTGTAATAGAAGTATTCATCTAATTAACCTTGGTTTATCATCCTTCTTTTGCATTAAGTATTTAATAACAGAATGATCTGTATGCACTATACATTTAGTTCCAATTAAGTAAGGTCTAAATTTATTAAGGCATAGACAATAACTAATAAATCTCTTTCAGTAGTAGTGTAGTTAATTTGAGCATCATTTAAATTTTTACTAGCATAATATATTACTTTAAAAACTTTATTGTGTCTTTGTCCTAAAACAGCTTCAATAGCATAATCACTAGCATCTCACATTATTTCAATTGATTTTCCTTAATCAGGTGGGACTATTATAGGTGCAATGATTAATTTTTCTTTCAATAGTTCAAATGATTTTATGCATTCCTTATTAAATTCAAATTTTGTATCTTTTTCTAAAAGTTGGCATAATGGCTTAGCTATTTTTGAAAAATTCTTTATATGATGCCTGTAGAAACCAGCATATCTTAGAGAACTTCTTATCCCTCTGATCGTAGTTGGATGTGGTAATTTTCCAATAACTTGAATTTTTGCATGATCTACTTCTATGCCATTTTCAGGAAATTTTACGCCGAAGTACAATTCTTCTACAACCATAAATTGACATTTTTTCCAGTTTAGTACTAGGTTAATTTTTTCACATAATTCCAGAAAAATTTCTAAATTATTTAAGAATAATTCAAATGAAGTCCCGAACATAGATAATCATCCATAAATGCTTATATTCTATGCTCAATCAAATTACTAAATATTGACATCATACATCTTTGAAATGTTGTAGGTGCATTGCATAGTCCAAAAGGCATTATACGAAAAGCAAATGTTCTATAAGGGCTTGTAAATGTTGTCTTATCTTAATCCTAAATCACATAAGGCTTTTTCATAAAACTTTTCACCAATAGCAAATGTATAGTAAAACTACCATGATCTTTTAACTTTTCTGGAAGGATTTTTTCGATAATAGCGCAACACTCTTCACTAAGTGCAACTGTCTCGTGATCTGTAAACTTCCTTTTTTTAGTATATCTTTCATAAATTTCACATAAATTGGCATTTGTTCTAAAGCGTCAATGAAAGAAATGTTTATCCTTAATTTTTTTAGAATAAGGATTATTATTTTGATTATTAATAGCATTCAAAGTATCATAAGATGATTGAGTATCAATTATCTTCCCAAGTAAATTTTCCTCTAATATTGGTGGTATTTAAGAATAATTCACTCCAATTTGATCAATCCTTTTTGATATAGCAGTAATTTGAGATAATAAAATATCGAATACATCAGATTCATGAATAATAGCTACTCTCTTAGGATTTACCCGTTCAGAATGCCATTAAAATTTATTAGTAGTCATTTCTTCTATTAAAGAGTATGCTTCATCAAAAGGTTTTGACATTAAAGATCCACCTGTAGTAGCATCTATAATAGATTTAAGTGATCCTACTAATCCATTGTAAGAAGTTTAAATTATTAACCAATCAGGTAAAGCATGGTGTGGACATTTTCTAAGAAGTTCTTTAAATCTTTCCCAGGCTTCATATATTGATTTTCCTTCAAACTGACAAAAAGATGTAATATCGTTTCTAAGCTTAACTATTTTTTAGGGTGGAAAATATTTAGCCAACAATTTTTGCGATAGTTCTCCACAAGTTCCGATAGATCCAAATGCTAATGAGTTTAACCAAGCTTTTGCTTTATCCCTTAATGAAAAAGGAAAAAGTCTGAGCCTAACAACATCATTAGACACTCCGTCATATTTAAAAGTAGCACAAATCTCAAGGAAACTAGCAAGATGTAAGTTAGGATCTCAGTAGGTGTTCCTTCAAACTCATTATTTTATACAATTTGGATAATAGTAGGTTTAAGTGCAAGTGAATTAGCAGCAACATCAGGATTTTGAATAATTAAGTAAAGTTTATCTGCTATTAGATTAGCATAATCTTTTAAAGGTCTTTGTCAATTTTCATTTATTTGATTATCTAAGTTATTCGTCATTTTGTTCAAAATTTTAATTACTTTTTGTTGTTTTTGAATTTTTCAAATAGTACGTTCTAATTCTGAATCATAAGGTACTAAACCTTCAGATCCAATATTTTGTATAAATAAATATAATAAGCAAAGAAAAATTTCTTAAAAATACTCTTATTTATATATATATATATATATATATATATATATATATAATGGCTAGATGAAGGAGGCGAAGGGGAGCTCCAGCAATAATGGCGTTCTTCTTTGCTAGGGCTGCGTTACACGCAATAGGGCTAGGGAAAATTGTTCTATTTGTATTACGCACCTTAAGGAAGGTGCGTATCCAATAAGATGGCGACAACTGTAAACTACGGTCCCACTTATTCCATCAGTATTTGTGACCCAGGCCCGGCCCAAAACCTGAATTCTGAAAAAAATCCCGTCATGATAAAATTATTTTGCGCCAAGTTGCTGTTCTATTTGAAGGGTGAAGAAATATTTTTGTTGGTTTTTTCACTCCTTCGTTCATAGCTCCGTTCACAGCTCCATTCAAAGCTCCGGTCACAGCTTTGTCGTAGCTAGGTCTTGTTGGAATTCTCCATGGACGTTCAGATGCCGGAACTCAATTTCTCCATGAATGTTGAGATGCCAGAAGTCTCCATGAACGTTGAGATGCCATCATTCAGCCTGAACTTTGAAGGTCAAGATCAAGTGAGTCTTGGTGTTACTGTTGTGTTTTTCCGGAGTTACTCTGCTATTAATCTTATTTCTTACATTTTATTTAGTACCGTTTAAGTGGTTTAGGCTTTAGTTTTATCTCCATGTAAACGTAGGTGTTGATGCAGTATCTTTTGGATGTTGTTCTAATATGTGGTTTGTTATTATTATGATTTTTTTCTTTTCATTAATATGGTTTAGGAATTCTGGTTTTTTTGTGTTACCCATGTGTTGTTCTGGTGTTACTGTGGTGTTACTCCATGTAAACGTAGGTGTTGATGTAGTATCTTTTAGGTGCTGTTCTACATTACTTTGGTGTTACTCCATGTAAACGTAGGTGTTCATGTAGTATTATTGGATGTGTTCTACAGTGTGGTTTGGTATTATTATGGTTTTTTTTTTGTTACTATGGTATTAGGCTTCTCGTTTATTGGTGTTACCCTTGTGTTACTCTAGTGTTACTGTGGTGTTACTGCATGTAAACGTAGGTGTTGATGTAGTGTCTTTTGGGTGCTGTTCTACAGTGTGCTTTGGTATTATTATGGTTTTTTTTTTCATTACTATGGTATTAAGCTTCTGGTTTATTGGTGTTACCCTTGTGTTACTCTAGTGTTACTATGGTGTTACTGCATGTAAACGTAGGTGTTGATGTAGTATCTTTTNGTGTTACTGCATGTAAACGTAGGTGTTGATGTAGTATCTTTTTGGTGTTGTTCTATAGTGTGCTTTGGTATTATTATGTTTTTTTTTGTTACTATGGGTTTAGGCTTCTGGTTTATTGTTTTTACCCTTGTGTTATTCTGGTGTTACTGTAGTGTTACTGCATGTAAACGTAGGTGTTGATGTAGTATCTTTTGGGTGCTATTCTACAGTGCTTTGGTATTATTATGGTTTTTTTTTGTTACCCTTGTGTTATTCTGGTGAGACTGATATCACCATTGTTTTATGCAGTCCTTTGAGGCAGTAAAAGTTTGCATGATCCTATTGCAGAGAAGTTTCTTAGCAGCATTATTCACAGTGAGGATGAAGCATATGAAAGCTATCGTGCCTATGCACATCACGTGGGATTCACTATTCGGAATGACCATACCACCTACTGGTCGAACTCCAAGAAACTCATGGTTAAAGATTATATTTGTGGAAAAGCTGGCTATAAAAAAAAGCCTAACAACACAGTTAAGTTCAGAAAAGCGGACACGAGGACTGGCTGTAAG